>MJUU01073243.1:82675-98575 GCA_002080025.1 Modiolus philippinarum | reverse complement strand
TCTGAATTTTTCCTTTATAAGATTATGTGGTAAGGTAGTATAGAGGGTAGAGAAATCAAAACTTTCAAGGGATTCGAAAGGGGCATTATAAGCATTTAATTTATCAAGAACTTCCAATGAATTTTTTACACTCCAAAAATGATTGATACATGTTTTGTAGTTTTTTATCATTTTATTGGCAAAGATTTTGTAACTGGGTGAATAATTTGACCGAAATTCTCTAAATAATGTCGATTTTGAATTTTGCCGCAACCTTTGGTTGTTACGACATTCTATCGTTGCTTGGAGCTTTTATGACGTCATAATGTGAAAACGTCAAAGCTCTGCAGGATATATCAACGACCTAGTTTCTACAATTTTTCTAACATCTAGTTTATCTATTTGTGTTATCATGATTCTGTTCTGAATACCTAATCGGAAAGAGCAAATGCAATATATGTTTATTGTTACATATTTGATTTCTTTTGAAACCTTGAAAAAAAGTTATTGCCTTTGAAACTTTGGGAGAATCCCTTGATATATCCAGGTCAACCTCTGATATATCCGGGTCAACCAGATATGGCTTTGCTGAAAGGCTCTGCAGGCTGATATAACCATGGGGAAGGATGATAAAAGAGTGTCTTGAGATTAGACGCCAACATTGTTGACTGTTATATATATTGTGTATATTTATATTTCTACTGGTATTATCCCTGCCAAGCTCTGGCCTGACCGTTGAAACCATTATTATATAATTATCAGTTTATTACAATCATTATACATATATATATGTTCTCGTGTTCTTTGTCTAATTTTGTATGTATGTATGTGTACCTGAAATGAATCTAATCATTGTTTGAAATTTGTATGCCCCTTGTGGGACCATTAATTGGAATAAACAATCTTAATCTTAATCTTATGGTGTCAAACTGATATTTTAGGTTGAAATTATCGTAAATGTCAGTTATTGATTTTTTGTCAATCAGCATACAGTTGTAGGTAACACTAATTTCACATGTAAACATTTTAATTTGAATGATTAATTATTGTTGATTGGGGCAGTAATGAGGACAGGGGTTGTTTATTTTGCAATCAGTCAGCACCAGGAATCAAAAAGTTATTTTGAAACAACCATTTTTACAAATTCTGCTAATTACATGTACCTCCCTTGTATAATTTTCCATTTCCTAAATAATGGCCTTACAATGTTTGTGTTCACACTGAAATACTCCAATTTATAGGAATATTTTGCAAATTTTTTAAATTACATTCTCTGAAACAATATCTTTGGAAGTTTTCACAATTCGTTAAACTTAAAAATACATGATTTTAGCTATTTCTTGATATATACTGTTCTATTGTTATTTCCACCATGACAATATTAACTTTTGAACTTGCTAAACTTAATGCACATCAGTGACTTGGGGTTCAGTATTGGTTAAATCTTGACCAAGTCAAATCACATTTTTTTCAGAATGAATTCAGTACTAGAACATGTTGAAACTGGCATTGTCGGAAGGGCCAGGCAATTTTGATCCTGAAACTTGGGGCAAAACTGAAATTGAGGTAAGTGTGATTCAAATTCTGTGTGACACACAAATGTGTTGATACAGTAATTTGCTGGATAAAGTGATTTCTTGAAGTTTTACCAAACCATATCATTTCTTAACTTCAGAATTAATATCAAATCATTCAAGTTGATACAAGTAAAAAAATCTTACGACGAAAATTTGGTTCATAGTAAAAAGTCAAAGTATCGACAAACAGGAAGTGGACATTCAACAAACTTAAAAACTGCTTACACAATACAACCCATATTTCCCAGCTTCAGACCAAATTTCAAATCAGTCCCTCCATCAGAAGACAGGAAATCTGTGACGGAAATTTAGTTCTTAGTAAAATTCAAAGTATCGGCAAACAGGAAGTGGGCCCCGAAACTTGAAAATTGCTTACAAAATACAACTCATTAATTCCAAGCTTCACACCAAATTTCAAATCATTTCCTAGAGCAAAAGCCAAGAAACCCTTGATGGAAAATTTTGTTTATAGTAAAAAAATCAAAGTATTGGCAAACAGGAAGTGGATGTCTGACAAACTTGAAAATTGCTTACACAATACAACTCATCATTCGTAAGCTTCAGACCAAATTTCAAATCATTCCCTAGAGTAGAACCCAAGAAATCTTTGACGGGAAATTTGGTTTATAGTAAAAATCAAAGTATCAGCAAGCAGGAAGTGGATGTGCAACAAACTTGAAAATTGCTTACACAATGTAACTCATCATTCCCAAGCTTCAGACCAAATTTAAAATTATTCCCTCATGTAGAAGCCAAGAAATCTTTGACGAAAAATTTGGTTTAAAGTAAAAATCCGAGTATCAGCAAACAGGAAGTGGATGTCTGACAAACTTGAAAATTGCTTACACAATAGAACTCATCATTTCCAAGCTTCACACCGAATTACAAATCATTCCCTCCAGTGGAGGCCAAGAAATCTTTAACGGAAAATTTGGTTCAAGTAAAAAATCAAAGTATCCACAAACAGGAAGTGGATGTCCAACAAACCCGACAAACTTGAAAATTGCTTACACGATACAACTCATCATTTCCAAGCTTCAAACCAAATTTCAAACCATTCCCTCTCGTAGAAGCCAAGAAATCTTTGATGGAAAAAATTGTTGACAGCAAAGTGAAAACTATAGGGCACCTGCATCCCAATGCAGGGCCCTAATAAGCTAACTTATAACATACCCGCAGGGGGTAACCTGTGGAAGTTGAAAATGAAGTTACGCAAAATCTCCTGCAATTGGATTTCAGAAGGTTAACAGGTATGAATGTGTTCACCTACATTTGTACCAACCACTTTTCTGGTGAGTACATTTAGGTAGGTAGGTAGGCGATTTTTTCTTTTAAACGAGATGTCTAATACATCAATGTACATGTATTGTGTTTTGATATTTCAATTTAAGATATATTTGTTGTTATTCATATATTTTTGTTTGAATGCCATTGAAAATCAATTGTTTTTACTGCGGATAACCTCTTACTTTACCCTTATTTCTCTTGCAATTGTTAAAGGTATTTACCTGTCTTCATAGGTAAACTGGTTATTCACCCTTCCCATTGTTACAACAACTTTATTCATCATTCAACTGATTAAATGACTTCAAAGGGATTTAAATGATGAGTTAAAGTGGGGATTGTGCCAAACATTTTTAGGGTGAATATTTTATTTTCAAATATATAACTAGTAGTTGTAGATTTAAGAACTGGATATTTCATTATTTTTCATATCATTTTTAAAACCTAATTTTAATTTGGAAATTAAAACTACATAAATTAATGAATTAATTCTGAAAAAAGGTTTGATACCACCCCCAATTATTACTCAATGGTCTTGTCAAGTTTTCTTTTGTACCAATCAAGGTAACCCCTTTATAGTCATTTACGGTAATCAGTTTGATAGACGAAACTCCTCAGGCATGAATAGAAGTTGTTGTAACAATGGGAAGTGTGAATAACCAGTTTACCTATGAAGACAGGTAAATACCTTTAACAGTTACAAGAGAAATAAGGTTATCCGCAGTAAAATAATACAGTATGTTTTTGCCTGTTTTGTAAATTTTGGGCATTCATTGAAAGGCAGATTAGAGATTAATTCTTAAAATGTTAATTGCTGATTTGCATAGCACATATTCTAACAAAACTCAAGTCTTCATGTTTGAAAAAGGCATTGGTTTTCTACCTAAGTGGCATAGGATGTCAGACTTGAAACAAGGAACAGGTGAAGCTGACAAAAAAACTAAACATAAAAATCAAAACCAGTCCTAGGTTAAGAGGAATTCCCAAATTATGGCAACAAGTACTAGTACATTTCAGTTTCAAACACTCACAGAAAAACTATCAAACATTAATAAAACAGAAGAATAACATTGTTTTCTTCTGACAACCTGCAAAAAAACCCACTAAATTCTTTTAATGTGTGTCTGACATATTTGAACAGATTGTAAGGTCTAGTACATGTACATGTATTAAAACCTTTGTTGACATTTTCTTGCCAAGAATATGAAAGTTGTGCCAGAAAACTATCTTCCATGCATCTATTTTTTCATAGACATATACTATTTGGCAATATATTTTGAATAGAGAGACACGGTACAACTCATCATACCAAAGCTATTCAAGCCAAATATCAAATCATTACTACATACACAAGCTGAGAAATACTTGACAAAAAGATGTCCCAGATAGACTAAATGGACAAGGGTTAAACAATATACTCCCCTCTACTATGGAGTGGGAATATTTGAACTCTGGGGGATCCGATTTTAAGATGAAGCAGTGGCCAGCCATCAAAGTTACAGAAGGGCACTTGTGCTTCATTATTGTTGCTTTCTGCCATCTCGAGAATAAGATCAACAAAGTAATTTTTACTGTGGGACTGCTTAAAGGAAATAGACATAAAAAGTTCCAGAAGTCGGAAAAATGAAAAAGAAATCTGACAAAAATTTTGAGTCGCTGCATGTTCTACTTTCATATTTTGCTGCTACCCTATTGGATAACATTTCCCGATTGGGAAAATTTCCTGACTGAGAATCATCATGATCATTGCCTAACTGACAGAACACTGGCCGGCCTAGATACGATAACGTAACCCTCAGTCCACTATGTTCCTGTGAGGGTTACGACTTGGTCCCATTACCCGTAATGGAGCAGGCCCGGTGTGATTCACATCGGGCAAAATGGTTTTATTATGAGCTTACCAGACCCTTGATTGTAATAAATCCTCAAATTTACATTTTTCCTCCATTTTCAATATAAAATATGCATATTTTTTTCATATGACAAGTGTTTTACATCACATTGAAAATCTGAAGCGAAGGTTTTGAAAAGTAAATAGCCTGTTTGACAGAGACTAATGAATAAAATCATAAAATGCTGACACAGATTCTGCAAATCAATGTCGGTTATCGACCGGAATTTAACATTGACATGATTGATGTAATCCGGAGATGTCCAGAATTGGTTTTAAAATCCTATATATGATAATATTCTTCCAGTGATGGCAAAATTCAATTTTCTTTTACAGGACATTCGGTCTGGTAAACATGAAGGATTTACCGACCGAACAAATCTTTACCAGACCAAATATTTTTCCATGACACCAAAATTACGAACCTAACAGAAGAAGTAAATGCAAGGAAACTTTATATAATTGGTTTTCAATGTGTTGTTACATGCAACTCCCAAGAAAAAAATCCTTGTCAGGTCCTCATCATCTTCACCAAAATACAAAACAATATATTTGAGTAGAAACAAATGAAATATATTTTGTATTTAGCTTCCTCACTGGATGATTTTCTTCATATTTATGTTGTCGTTCCTTGTTTTTCTAATTTTCATATATATTTTTTTTTGCTCACTGACATTGTCTGAAGGGATTTTCCAGGGATTTTTCTTGAGTTTTTTTAAATGGAATTTTAATGTATATTTGGGATTTTTTATCAACAAAGATGAATTTTGCAAAATTGTATAATCATGAAAATCAATTGAATCAATGTTTATTTTTTTGTCACCTGACACATTCATTTATTTGACTTGCATATTTTTTAATTATAAAAAAGTTCATGATAACACCAGAAGCATAGCAATTATCATCTTATCATGATTAAATATTGTAGTTTCTACCTTTCAGATGCACAATTTGAAAGAAATGTGCACTGAAAATTTTCAGATTGGCCTGAAAAAGTGAAAGGATACAACATCCGGAAAGGTTTTATTCCGATCCGTTTCCGAATTTCATAGAAGAGGAAGTCGCCATTTGCAATTTGTTGACAAACTGAAGACTGTTTACATTTGATTTTGGCTGTTCTACCATGAATATCTACACAAAACATAAGCGGTACTTTGATTTGATGCAAGCTCGAAATGTTTTTTTGTAAATAAAGTGTCAATACTTACGAGCTTTTGATCTACGAACAGAAAGCACTTGTGCTTCATTATTGTTTTTGACCACAAATTTTCATACCGGAAGTGTAAACAATAAAAACCAAATACGGATTTAGACCTGAAATTTTACCGGACAGTTGGACCAACAACTTGAAATTTTTTACTGGACCTGTGACGAATTTACCGGACTTGTCCGTCGATCCGACAGTATTTCGGCATCACTGTTCTTTAAAATAAATTTCAAAATGGCCGAAACTTGGAGAACAATTTGAAATTGTAAACGTTTCGAAAAAGAACGTTTTGAGCCACTTCTGGAGATATTTGCACAGAAATACAAGATTCATAAGCAGTAAAAATTGATAATCTTTATATATCAGTAGATATTTTGCATGCAAATTGAAATTTATTTTGCTCCATTACGACCAATGGGACTGAGTCATAACCCTCACGGGAACGTAGTGGACTGAGGGTTACGTTATCGTATCTATGGCCGGCCTTGGCCCTTCACAGAGTGGACCGAGTGGAGGTTATAAAATAAACCACTCAACGTGTCCAACACCTCACCGGAAGAATAAATGCTAGCGTGCAAAATACGTAGCTTTGCATAGGAGAGCACAATTAAACCAGAAACCAAGCTGCCAAACTCATAGACGAGTTTCCAATTGGTGAATTTTCCCGGAAAATTTTGACGTCACAATATAGATTTTCGGACGTCACAATGTTACGCGACGCAATTTACTCCGATTGACCTTAGGCAGAGACATATAATTATATGTCTTCGCCTCAGGTCAATCACAGCAATTCATTCATAAAATGAAATTGGAAATTCGTCTATTGAACGAGATCTAGAGGTTGAAGGAACTTGCTGGTACGGTTCTGACGAAACAAGCGTCAAAGAACAGCGACATTTCTTTCAAACTTTTTACAACATGAACAGTACCTCTGAACTACATTTACCTTATTTTTACATAAAATACCACAAGTATGACAAAACAAAAGGAAACAATGCTAGAAACAAGCAAAACCGGCTGAACATCCATGCCCGCGAATCAAAACGGAAATAGTGAGTTGCTTCGAAATCATAACCAATGTCGGACTTGGCATAAAAATTACGAACGATCAATAGAAATGTCTTCATACATTTTTTGGTAGGTTTGAGCCGCTGGCACGTCTTGACCGAGACCCTTATCATATATTAAGAATCTTAAAAATGGTGACCTTATCCAATATTTTAAGCAGACAAGTAAACCTAATTACATAATATACATTGTCATATATTTGGATGAAAACAGTTAAATTGAGCACCAAATCCTTAATTTTGCCTATTTAAAAAAATAGTGAAATTACACCTTTTTAGTATAGATGTCAGAATATATGATGTAGTTGCAATATGTTGACCTTATCACTTAATACCATCTTATCACATATTTTCATCACAATTTGATACCTATATAGGTACCTACAGTTTGTACAATGTATGAGGTCACGTATTCCAGCGGCTCAACCCTTATCATATTATAGGTACCTACAGTTTGTACAATGTATCCCAGCGGCTCATCCCTATCTCATCATATATCTGAAGTGACCCACCCCACTAGGCACTTACTTATTGCCTGAAATTTTCAGGCATTAGGCTTATTTCCTGAATTTATTGATGTCAAATTTTAACTATTTCCTAGGCAGTAATTACTGTTTAGAAATGAAATAAAAACATTGGTCTGATAAAAAAAAAAAAAAAAAAAAAAAAAAAAAAAAAAAAAAAAAACTTTTAATTTCAATATTTGAATAAAGAGAACATTGAATACTGCTAAAGGCAGTTTCGACCCATTATGTTACCTCATATCAACATTTCTGTGCATTTTTCATTTTACTTAAATGTATATTTTAGTATAATCTGATTATTTGGTTTGAAAGTTGTGAAGTATAAATAAAGTTAGTGAGACAACTGCAGTAGAATACCGAAGGAACAAGGGAAGCGATGACCACAAAAATCGAAGAGCAAGGACATGGCAAAAACGGCAACAGAAAAACGTTGAAATGAGAAATAGGTTTGAAATGAAGAAAACTGGAAGGATATTGATGCCAGTTAACAACCATACTTTTAAAATTTGTGAGTTTGATTTATTAGATTTAAAAGATATTTTATTCCAAATTTCGTCTTTAGCTGTTTTTGTCTCTGTCCATAATTTGTCGAAATGCGCATATGTATGGCAAGCGAAATTAACCAAAACTTAGGTAAACCGGGTTTATCGCAGGAAAACCCGGTTTATCGGGTCGGTAATCCTGGTTTACCTCAGAAAACCCCCATTACCGACCGGTAATGTGGGTTTTCAACATTTAATACATGTTAACCTCCGCTTCCTATGAGTTTTATTGCTAAACCTACTTTACCGGTCGGTAAAGAGGGTTTTCCTGCGCGGAATTCACCAAAACCTAGGAAAACCAGGTTTATCGACCGGTAATCCTAGTTTACCTAAAAAAAAACTCCAATTACCTATCGGTAATGGGGGTTTTCGAAAATAAATACATGTTAACCTTCGCTTCCTATGAGTTTTTTTAAGCTAAACCTACTTTACCGACTGGTAAAGTAGGTTTTCTTGCGCGGAATTCACCAAAAGTAGGAAAACCAGGTTTATCGATCGGTAATCCTAGTTTACCGACCAAAACCCCAATTACCGGATAGCTTATATGATTGGCTAAAGAATTTTAGATGTAACCAATCAAAAATAGATTTAGTATTGAAATCATAATCTGACTATTTTAATTATTTATAAAAAGAGTATTTTTGAGATTTAAATCTTGAAAAAAATAGAAAGAAATATTTTTCTGTATTATCTAAAAAGATATTTTATAATAATAAAGAATACAAATTTATTGTTCATTTTAAAAATGAATTTCAGATATAAAATATCTGTTAATTTAATTCATTTTTATTGATACACCTTTAATATTCAAAATACGTTCGATCAACTGTTTCTGATATTTTGTTAATGATACAGAATGATATTTCACTATTCGAAAGTTTATTGGGGGCAAGGACTATATATATCTATATATAGTCCCTGTTGGGGGCAATAAAACTTCTGATTCGAAAGGACATTTCCTGTTTACAAGTCCGTAGAAATCTATTTAACTTGTGAGGCATCATATATTTTACAGGTACTAAGAGTAATATCCTTCATAAATAGATGTATATTTAATATATTCTAATAATTGAAGTTCAATTGAATTATAAAAAATAAACCTGACCATTTGATATTACGATTTGTTTTATATTAAAAATCAGTTTCAATTATATATTATATAAATAAACAATGAAATGACAAAGAATGACTGCATTAAAGTGCATTTTTATATTTAAAAATGTTTCCCAAATTAAAAAAAATATGGCTTACTTTTTTTATAATGAAATGCGAGTAGTATGAAAATGACAATTCTGCCCCACTCATGCAGAATCCTGCATAAAAATCCCCACCTCGAGGGCAAAATGCAAACGGACGGTAAATACAAGAATGGCATATGTATTCAGTGATAGACAAGTCGTCCAAAAGGAAAGTGGGTTTTTAGGACACCTTAAAGAGAGGTGTACCTACGTCCAAGATTGATATAAATAAAGATATGGCATTCGAAAGAAATAAGATGGATCGGTTCCAGGATTTCTTTCTGGAGAATGAAGAAGATTTGGAAGATGGCACCCCACCCCCCAAAAGCAGCATCAGTGCTGCAATACCCCCAACCTGGTGCAGATGGATGAGCACACCCAGCAGTGTCAAAATTGCGGGGCGGAGCAAATCCATCACATTGAGCAATCAGGGGAGCAGAAGACCACCTGCGGCTACCCACTCAAGAGGAAGGGACAGTCTCTAAGAGCAAGCCGGGGAAGGACGGTCTCTGCTGGAGGCATAAAAGGCAACCACGCGAGACGGAAGAAGAGGAGAACATCCCCGTCGAGGGTAAGATGGTGGTTGAAGAGACCATGAAGACCCTCCGTCAAATAGCTAAGGATGAGGGTCTGAGGGGGGTCAGCAGGAAAAGTAAGGAGGCCTTGGTGAAGCTCATCGAGGAGAAAACCACCCGTAAATTTACCCGTAAGGAAGTCTTCAGCAAGAAGCAGCTGAAAGCACTCGCCAAGAATCGTGGCCTCACCAAGTTCTCCCGGCCCAAGAAAGAGGATCTCATTCAAGTGGTCGAAGAAGATATCAGAAATGCCCCAGTCGAGGATGAGATCAAGGCCACCGATAGGCGGCAAGCGCTGAATGGTGTATTTGGCACGGTCGTCATCGAACCCGTAAAGTCGCATGACGTGACCACATATCTCAAAGTAAGTCGGAGCACAATCTTCACCACCATCTCAGATGCTCTCATCCAAAAGAAGGGATTGAAGGTGCACTTAATTCTCCTAGCGGAGCTAGTGAAGACCAACCCAGCGACCGGAGAAAATACCTACATCACCCCTTACTTCCGATCAGCTCTTGCTACCCTCAACCAGTCATCCGACCTCGATTTGGAGATTGCCTTCATGATGGAGAAGGTCAAGGAAAATATGGCTAAGTACATGCGGGAAGGGAGCGGATGGACTTTCGGGCACGTCGTGAAGCTAGAAATCCACCTCAACCAATTCAAGCCACTCAAGGGGGGCTCCTTCATACCACTCCCACAGAAGCTGAATCAGAAGAAAGCCATCATCAATATGAGGAATGAGTATGATCGCTGCTTCCAGTGGACAGTCCTATCAGCGCTTCACAATACTGAGGTTGATCGTAAGCACACCAACCGAGTGACGCAGTATAAACCATGGGAGAAAGAGCTCAACTTCGACGGCATCGACTTCCCGGTGTCGCTCAAGGCGATCGATAAGTTCGAGAGGCAGAATCCCACCATCAAGGTCAACGTCTATGGCTTCGATGGTGTAAAGAAGGGTGAAGATGGGGAAGAGGATCTTCAGATCTACCCCATCAAGATATCCAAGAATACGGGCTCCACCCAAGTAGATCTCCTCTTCCTGATCGCGAAGGCAAGCAGCATTACTGCTGGATCAAGAGCCTCTCTCGACTTCTGAGCTCCCAGGTCACGAATCATGATGGGTAAGCTTACTTTTACCGTAGGTGCTTGTGCCATTTTACCAGGCAGGATATCTTGGACGAGCATATGGAATATTGCAGCCAGAAGGATGCGGTCAGGAGCGAGATGCCAGAAGAAGGGACCACCATAGCCTTCCATAACCACAAAAAGATGATGAGAGCTCCATTCGTCATCTATGCGGACTTTGAGTATTTCACGGAGAAGTTTAGGACCTGCCAGCCCGGTCCATTACACTCCTACACGAAGGCCTACCAGCTTCAGCGACCATCGGGCTTCTGCTATTACGTGAAGTACGCTCATGGTGATTACAAGGCCCCAGTCGTCTACTGCGGGGAGGATGCGGCCAAGAAATTCGTGGAGTGTATGGAGGAGGAAGTGCGAGCCATTGGTAAGATATACAAGGAGAATAAGCCCATGGTGATGACCGACGAGGACAAGGAGAGCTTTGAAGAAAGCACGCACTGCAACATTTGCGGGGATGAATTGAGAGGGGATAAGGTTCGGGACCACGACCATCTTACTGGGAAATATCGCGGCGCAGCACACAACGAGTGCAATCTGGACTTCCAGCTCCCGAAGCACGTCCCCATCCTCTTCCACAACTTGAGTGTGTATGATTCCCACATCTTCGTCAAGGAGCTTGGATTCACTGAGGGTAAGATTGATTGCATCCCAATTACCGATGAAAAATATATCAGCTTCTCCAAGAAGGTGGGAGATCTGGAAATGAGATTCGTCTATTCGATGCGCTTCTTACTCGGCTCGCTGGATAAGCTAGCCAAGAACCTCACCCCCGACCAATTCAAGACCGTGAAAGCAAGATTTGGCGATCGCCACGAGCTGATGATCAGTAAGGGGTGTTTCCCTACGATTATATGGATGGGGAGGCCAAGCTGGAAGAGACTCAGCTCCCACCCAAGGAAGCCTTCTACCGCACACTTTACGCGGAGGGCATCACCGACGAAAACTATGCGCATGCTCATAGAGTCTGGGAGGCCTTCGAGTGCAAGACCCTACGCGACTACCATGATCTCTACCTAGAAACCGACGTCTTGCTACTGGCGGATATCTACGAGAATTTCAGGAACATCTGCCAGACTCACTATGGGCTTGATCCTGCCAACTACTACACATCACCCGGATTGTCCTACGACGCCGCCCTCAAAACCAGTGGGCAAAGATTGGAGCTTCTTTCCGATCCACATATGCTGCTGATGTTTGAGCAGGCGACCAGGGGAGGGAAGGACATGATCTCTCACCGCCATGGTCAGGCCAACAACCCCTACATGGAGAGCTACGATCGCTCCCAGCCCACCAAGTATCTCACCTACCTCGATGCCAATAATCTTTACAGGAAGGCGATGACGCAGCCTCTCCCCACGGGAGATTTCAAATGGATCGAGCCAGAGAAGATCGATGAGATCTTGGAATATCCCGACGACCACGAATATGGGGCCATGGTAGAATGCGATCTCGAATATCCACAGGATCTTCACGACGCCCACAACGACTACCCTCTCGCGCCCGAGACCGTAGAGATCGACAAAGTCCGCAAACTTGTGCCGCATCTAGGCAAGCGTGAAAAATATACCCTCCACTATCGAAATCTCAAGATGTATTTGGAGATGGGCATGAAGCTTACGAAATGCCGTCGGATCATCAGGTTCAGGCAATCCTCATGGCTCAAGCACTACGTGGATCTGAATACCGCTCTTCGCGCCAAGGCCAAGACCGCCTCCGAGAAGGATTTCTTCAAGCTCATGGTCAACTCAGTCTTTGGCAAGACCATGGAGAATATCCGGAAGCGCGTAGACGTCAGATTGGTCACCACCGAGAAGCAGGCCTTGAAGCTCGTGGCCAAGCCCAATGTCGAACGTCGGATGGTCTTCACCGAGAATCTAGCAGCCGTCCACATGAAGAAGACGAAGCTGAAATTCGATAAGCCGGTCTACCTAGGAGCCTGCATCTTGGATATTTCGAAGCTTCTCATGTACGATTTCCACTATGGATTCATGAGGAAGACGTACGGTGATCGCGCCCGACTTCTCTTCACCGACACAGACAGCTTGGCCTATGAGATCCAGACCGACGACTTCTACCAGGATATCGCTCCACACGTCCAGGAAAAATTCGATACGTCCAACTACCCGGACGAGCATCCCTCCGGCATCCCCACCGACGTGAATAAGAAGATCATCGGAAAATTCAAGGACGAATGCGGTGGTAAGGTCATGACTGAATTCGTGGGGCTCCGGGCGAAGCTATACGCCTTCAAGGTGGAAGACGGTGAGACCACCAAGAAGGCGAAGGGAGTCACCAAGAGCGTCGTCGAGCGCAGCATCTTCTTCGAGGACTATAAGCGATGCCTCACTACTCAGCAAGAGATCCATCGTCCGATGAATATCCTCCGGAGCCATCTCCATCAGATCTACGCCGAGATCAACAAGATCGCGCTCTCCGCCAAAGACGACAAGCGCCACATCCTCCCCGACGGCATCAGCACCCTCGCCCACAGACACTATCGACTAAGCCCCTACGCACTTAGCAGACTCCGCCGGCTTCACCGCCCCTCTGGATTAGCAGACTCTGACGGGTGCGGATGCCCATCCCTCCTTAGCAGGCTCATGCCCCACCGCATCGCCGATCATATATATAAATGGGTAAAAGTAGACGCTCATGCAATCCTGGAAGCTCCATCAGACATCCACAAGGGGCAGGAATATCTGAATGAATGTAAGCAGAAGATGGCTCTCTATGAGAAACGATGCGCTCTCAGGGCCCGCTTGGAGAAGAAGAAGATCCAAGAACAGACAGACTCTGAGTGGTCCGCACGCCCCATCTCCCTCTCTATCGTTTTGCAGCCTCTGACGGGTGCGGAGGCTTCGCCGCCCATACCTAGATAAATGAGCAGCATACGAGTGCACGGCATCCTCCTCCCCCACCAGCCCCTCTCGAATCTAGAGCTGGAGGAAGCTGCCAAGGCCATGGGTATTCATGTGCAATGCCCTACCACCCACCCCGCACCCCATCGAATGCGGAATCCTGAATCACGACGATCGCGATGGCCCCGGCACGCACTGGACGTTCTGGCATAAGCATGGAAGACTCAAAGTCTACTTCAATCCCTACGGCCTACCCCCACCCAACGAGATCGTCGACTATCTGAGGCCGGAGATTCGATATAATACCGATGAGCTTCAGCGTCGCGGCGACGTGGTCTGCGGACACTTTTGCTTGCACGTCTTGAAGCTTCTTTCGGAAGGTCGGACGCTCGAGGGGGTCATCTTCGACCTATAGATAAATGGATAAGTTTGGATCTCACTCGAGGAAGCGCATGCCCGTCTGGCGGATGCTTCAGGATCTCAATATGAGCGATCATCGCATCACCAGTCTTGGATTGCCGCGGGATAGCTCGGACGCCGTGACGAAGAAATGGGTCAGTCAGCAGCTGAAGGAGAGCCTGAAAAGTATCGATGACCTAGAGGCAGAGCTTGGTGATACCCAGAAAGCTCTCGAGGAAGAAAAGAAACGCTTCGACTGCATTGAGAAATATATGGCAGGTGGTAAGATGGAAGGGGATATCGATATGCAAGGGCATGCGATCCACAATCTGCCAGAAGGGACCCGAGCAGACGAGCCGGTCACCAAGGGATGGTATGCTAAAAATTGGAAGGAGGCGGTCAGTGCGATGCAAGGAAGGATCGAAGCCATGGATAAAAAGATCACGTCTCACCACGGATAGCTTCACAGCCTTTCTCGTCTCTCTTTCAAGGGACCGGAAAGACTACTGGTTATTGCCAGTCGGACTCTTTGACCCATGAATTGAAAGATGCTGGATATCCCAACCACTTCACGAAGATTTCCTTCACCACATCCTTGGTTCGTCGCCGTAGGATATCTTCGATGCAAAAGACGTCTTGATCGGTGCGCTGCAGCTCCTGCTCGTAGAAAGATCCCTTGATCTCCTCTTCGTTGTAGAAGTCCTTGAGACGATAGGTTGGTGGCTGCGTCGCTAGGGTCTGAAAGATGGTGAAGACTTCCTCCGTCCAGCGCGGAGTTTATCCCTTCTCGAAAGTGCCCTTTTTCTTGATGATCCGGACTTTATCGCCGACGTCGAATCGATGAGGTTTCATGGGTGGGAGATCTCCGAAAAAATTACAGAAGACCTTAGCCCCCGTACTCTTTCTTGCTGGCGGCGGTGGGACTCATTTTGATGGATCGATGTTTGGTGGTATTATACTGGCGGACGAGATCGTCCAAGACGGGAAGGTAGGTGCCCGTAGAATTGACCGAAAAGTACTTGAACATCTTCTCCTTCATGGTACGACTCCAGAGCTCCACCACGCTCGATTTCTCCTCATTCTCCGTAGAGTAGAGATCGATCCCATGCTTCTGGAGCAGATCCTTCATCTCACGATTATAAAATTCCGTGCCCTTATCGGTCCATAGCTTCTCGGGCTTGCGATCCTTGAAGACGGTCCTGAAGGCATCTCGCACCGTCGCACCTTTCTTATCCTTGAGCGGCACCAACCAGCCATACTTGGAGAAGACGTCGATGATGCTCAAGAGGTATTTGAAGCCTCGATTATCCCGAGAGAAGGCGCTCAGAAGCCCAGGTCTCGTCCACCCCCACCTACCACCACGCGACGCTTCTGGAATTTGCGTCTGACTGGCTTATGCAGCTCTTCGGCTAGCTCATCCGACCAGCGCCCCTTTTTTTTTTCTTAACGCCCAGCCCAAATCGTGCCTTGGGGCCGATGATGGGTCTGACGATACTTCGATCCATGCGCTCGCGGACCGTGGGCTGCTGGATGCCGTCCAGCTCCTTGAGCATGGTCTTATCGCAGATGGAATTGCGGGCGGCCGTATCCTGATGCTGAGCATAGCAGAG
>MJUU01073243.1:55712-69356 GCA_002080025.1 Modiolus philippinarum | reverse complement strand
TATAAAGATTTACCAAAGCTTTTCAAAATTTTACCATGGTATTGTTTGAGGGTTAGAGAAGTAACATGTACCATGGATTTCAATTGGTTTCGTCTAATGGTTAGAAAATGGCATTAACCAATCCGCTACCAAACAGATCTTTCAAAAAATATATGCCTCACTGATAGTGTGACAGGTGTCGTTAGCGGGGCAGGACATGCTTACCCTTCCGGAGCACCTGATGTCACTCCCGGTTTTCATGGGAGTTCACACTATGAGTGCCTTAGTTCTTAATGTTATCTTTTTATTTCCGTGCATTGTAGCTGTCTCACGTCCTTGTTTTGTCTTTGTTTTTATCTGTTACCGTTTTTGCCATGTCTTTGGACTTCGATTTTTGTAGTCATCGCTTCCCTTGTTCCTTCGGTATTCTACTGCCGTTGTCCCAATGGTTAAAAATACAAACAATATCGAAGTTGCATTAAAGGCAGTAAATTTCATTATGCTGTACACGTGTTTCAAGGAGAAACCTCTCATCAGCAGCATTAAAATCAAATAATATGGAAAGCCATTATCCAAAAGTTGCCCAAAAAGAAGTACTCATTACCAAAAATATCGAAATAGGAAGCAAAATCTAGTACGAAGGACAACTTACGAGTGCAATACACGGAATGAAGCCCCAGTATTCTTAAATGGCTAGAATTTTGATAAAAACAGTAAATTTCTATAACAAGCAAGGTAAAATTATCATGTCAGATAAGTCTGACTATTTGCCTGGTGAATACCCTCGGGGACCTCTGGTCCACCAGCAGTGGCATCGATCCAATGGTTCAAAATACAAAAAATACCGAAGTTGCATAAAAAGCAGTTAATTTCGTTATGCTGTACACATGTTTCAAGGAGTAACCTCTCATCAGCAGAATTAAAATCAAATACTATGGAAAGCCATTATCCAAAAAATTGCCCCAAAAGAAGTACTCATTACCAAAAATATCGAAACATGAGGCCAAATCCAGTACCAAGGACATCTACCTGGTGCCATACACGGAATGAAGCCTCAGTATTTTTTTAAGTGGTTAGAATTTTGATAAAAACCGTAAATTTCTATAACACGCAAGGTAAACTTTTCATGTCAGATAAGTCTGACGATTGGGCTGGTGAATACCCCCGGGGACCTCTGGTCCAACAGCAGTGGCATCGGCCCAATGGTTCAAAATACCAAAAATATCGAAGTTGCCTGAAAAGCACACGGGTCCAACCTAATTGGTTGGAGAATACCTAATTTGGTTGGAGCAAAATCATTTTTGTATCAATTTGGGTTATTTAGAGCATTTTAGTTAATAAAAATGTTCCCTTTCGGCAATTATTATATAAATCAATCTTTTTCATTCGACACTTGTTCAAAAAAATTAAAGATTTCAAAAGTTATTGAAGAAAAACCGTTTCCAAAATATCGCAGAAGTTCAATATGTAGGTCGTTGATGTTTTTCTTCAATAGCTTTCAAAATCTTACATATTTTGAACAAATATTGACTGAAAAGGGCGAATTTATTTTGTCATTGCCGAAAGGTAACATTTTTAGCAATTTAAGCCTTCTTAGTAACTTAAACTCGTACACAAATAATTTTGCTCCAACCAAATTAGGTCTTCCCCAACCAATTAGGTTGAACCCTCTGAAGCAGTAAATTTCGTTATGCTGTACACGTGTTTCAAGGAGTAACCTCTCATCAGCATTCAAATCAAATAATATGGAAAGCCATTATCCAAAAATTACTCAAAAGAAGTACTCATTACCAAAAAATATCGAAATAGGAAGCAAACTCCAGTAGCAAAGACATCTACCGAGTGCCATACACGGAATGAAGCCTCGCTATTTTTAAGTGGTTAGAATTTTGATAAAAACAGTAAATTTCCATAGCATGCAAGGTGAGATTATCATGTCAGATAAGTCTGACTATTGGGTTGGTGAATATCCTCGGGGACCTCTTGTCCAACAGCAGTGGTATCGGCCCAATGGTTCAAAATACAAAAATACCGAAGTTGCATAAAAAGCAGTAAATTTCGTTATCCTGTACATGTGTTTCAAGGAGTAACCTCTCATCAACATCATTAAAATCAAATAATATGGAAAGCCAATATCCAAAAATTGTCCAAAAAGAAGTACTCGTTACCAAAACTATCGAAATAGAAGCCAAATCCAGAACTAAGGACATCTACCGAGTGCAATACACGGAATGAAACCTCAGTATTTTTAAGTGGTTAGAATTTTGATATAACACGCAAGGTAAAATTTTCATGTCAGATAAGTGACTATTGGGCTGGTGAATATCCTCGGGGACCTCTGGTTCAACAGCAGTGGCATCGGCCCAATGGTTCAAAATGCAAACAAAAATACCGAAGTTGCTAAAAAGCAGTAAATTTCGTTATGCTGTACATGTTTTTCAAGGAGCAACCTCTCATCGGCAGCATTAAAATCAAATAATATGAAAAGCCATTTTTTCAAAAAATACCCAAAAAGAAGTACTCATTACCAAAAATATTGAAATAGGAGGCCAAATCCAGTACTAAGGACCTCTACCTAGTGCCACACACGGAATGAAGCCTCAGTATTTTTAAGTGGTTAGAATTTTGATAAAAACAGTAAATTTCTATAACATGCCAGGTGAAATTTTCATGTCAGATAAGACTGACTATTGGGCTGGTGAATACACTCGGGGACCTCTCGTCCACTAGCAGTGGCATCGGCTCAATGGTTAAAACACAAAAAATACCGAAGTTGTATAAAAAGCAGTAAATTTCGTTATACTGTACACGTGTTTCAAGGAGCAACCTCTCATCAGCAGCATTAAAATCAATTAATATGGAAAGCCATTATCCAAAAATTGCCCAAAAAGAAGTACTCATTACCAAAAATATCGAAATAGGAAGCCAAATCCAGTACTAAGGATATCTACCGAGTGCCATACACGTAATGAAGCCTCAGTATTTTATAAGTGGTTAGAATTTTGATAAAAACAGTATATTTCTATAACACGCAAGGTAAATTTTTCATGTCAGATAAGTCCGACTATTGGGCTGGTGAATACCCTCGGGGACTTCTGGTCCACCAGCAGTGGCATCGGCTCAATGGTTCAAAATACAAAAAAAAATACCGAAGTTTCATGAAAAGCAGTAAAGTGTGAGTTTAAATCTCATACTTTAAATCTTTTTTTTCAAACCTTATTTATGAAAAAATTTGTCAAATTTCTCTATTTCTCGAACATTGCATTAATATTTTGCAAATTTGCCCCATCCCCATTCACAAATTACATGGGAGGAACTAACTTCGAAAAAAAAATACGAAAAAACACAACAGAAATTAATTCTGTAACAAGTTATTCCGAAAGCCAACGACAGAACAGTCATGCCATTCAATCGTTACGACATATTTACATTCTCCGGAAAATGTTACTCATAAATCGACGTCAGTGACATACAAATCATAGTTTTGTAATTTCAAACTAAATGATTAAAAATAGGGTCAAGTCAACTTTTTTCCAGTTTTCTTATTTTGGATAAAATTTGCATGAAATTATTATTTCTTTTAAAAAATGGGATCTCACCTTCGCAACCCCTCATGATCCGCTGCCAATCCAAAAGTATAGTTTCCTCAGTCAAATTCTTGTTTTTGCAGCTGTGGCCATTACCGAAAATAAAATAATTAAAAAAAAACAGGGAAATGTACATGTACACTAGATGATATTACAATCTGAAATGATCCAGCTATCCTTAAAGAGTGCACATGCTTGAAATCACGTGCTAATTGCAGGTTGTCGTTACCCATCATTCATGTAACAAATTATTAACTAAATGCATTTGGGGTAAAACGATTTTCATTGAGCATATGACAATCATGTATAGCACATACATGTAGCACCGCCTTAATCATTAAATACTCAATGCACTCAAAACGCTTCTCGTTTCTCGTTCATAAATATTTTAAATCGTAAAAGCGATGCTGCTTGGACTTGTACACCTTTAACGTGCTAAAATATCTAAAATTGCAATTTCTTGATCAATGGTCAATCTAAATAATTGCATCTTCAAATTTTGATCATGGAAAAGATCATCATGTAAAACTATCAATGCTGAATCTGATCAAATGTTTATTACCAACGCTATACTATACTATGCTAGGAACATAACCAAGATATCAGAAATTATTGTGTCTTTTTTTCCATACAATATGCGTGAATGTTGATTTCTATGTTGTACATACATATTTATTCATGTTCTCTTTCTTTTTAGAGATTTGATAATAAAATTGTTCAAGCCAGTCTAATCATAGAAGTGATCACATGATCAACATATCTTAAGTGACGTCACACGAGAGATAACGAGATTTCCAAATACTTCTCTCATTCTTCGAGAAGCAGGTGGATTCCGGGATGGAAGGTGTGTTGCCTTGCAGTGTTTCGTTTTCTTATATTTTGGGTTATCTTTTTGTAATGGCAAAATGAAAAAGGTTCTTCCCCGCCCTCACTCCCTTTTCCTTTACCTCAGGCGGTGTGCATTCTTTGTGCTAGATGTTCTTAACTGAATTTCACTCTCCAAAACTCACTTACATCTAGTTACCTGATACTTGAGATAATTTTTTATTTCATTTTGACAATTTCTTTTATTCTGACTGTTCATGGTCATAAAATATAATGAAAATGGCATGGTACATTTCTACATAATTAGAACCCTTAGAGACATAAAATTCTAACATTTCATACTTGGTTAAAAGTACTTTGCTATATTCTTGATATGAATAAACCTCCGATAAAATATGGTATTGACTGGTAAATTCGAAAGGAAAAAAATAATACTTAGAAAAAATGACAAAAATGACTGACCCTTAGTATATGAAAAATAGAAACGCCTCGACAGTCTCGATATTTTCAATTTTCTATGAACAGAAATTGTAGAACTTCATATTAATGTTTATTGTTCTCGATATTGTTCCAACTTTTATAACGGTCTGTTGTCTCCAAAATATCCTACAAGAAAGTCTATGTTGCAAAAATAAGTGTTTCTATTCAATTCAATGTCCATAGAAATAACCATATACATTTTGTACATTCGGCTGTCAGTAATATAAATAAAGTGTTAACTTATTTGAAAAACCAGTACCCTTCGGGACCCGGATCTCCTGTTTTACATTCTATTCGATCTTTAATGTAAATTAAACCTCCAAGAGTTCTCACCTCTACATTTCTAAGGAGGCAATTTCCCTTCCACATAGTTGATAATAAATATTTTTTAGGTCCATATTTAACAATTTTAAATTTTCCTTCATTGCCAGGCTGAACAGTTGTTCCTGAACAGGTTCCATCGAATTTCTGGTAGACATAGCGGTTTGTTCGAGCCGCACTTCTGATAAAAAACGTATTGTCTAATGGAGATATAAGATCGAAGTAGAACACCTCTCCATCACCGAAATACTTCTCATTCATAACCGTCATTGTACCTGCATCATAATATGCCATTGATAGAAGATAGTTCGGCCATTTTTCTGTCGCCAATGTCCGCTTACCTTTAAGGCTCGAAAGATTCTGGAAATGTAACCCCCTTGCTTTGACAAATTCTGCTATCGATGGGTATTCAGATGGGTTAAACATACCATGGAATGCAGCCCTTTTAATTTCTGGCTTAACTAAGAACGTTAGGAATGCCTTCTCGACTTCTGCATTAGAATCGGCTACGCTTTTGTAGGCGTTGTTAGTAAAATCACTGTTTTCAACACTTCTAGTAAGGGAAATCAACTGCCAGATGATCGCAGAACGGAGTGTCGCAAGTGTTACATACAATTTCAAATATTCTATAGCCCTTTTAATATCCTGAGGCCATATTTTAACGATGTTTTCCTTTATTTTAAAGTTAAGAATTCCTATTATTCTAACATTCTGATAGACAGGTACATTGCTGCTCAACGATCCTAGTTCACTGGGCTGTATTTGATGTTGTCCTTTGTTACTTAAGTAAGCCTGTGAGACCCTAAAGACTTGTTCGGCGCCAAAAGCTTCCGCTTTTAGTTGTGAATCAGCAAAATTATCCAACGCTTTCTCAATTTCTACCCTCACAACTGTCCCAACATTTTGTTCATCCGCACCACCAACAGAACCTAAGATTGATGATAATAAGTTGAATACAGTGCCTACGATCGGTTCTGCGGAGGGGATCAGGGACGCGACTGATGCAATGACGCCAAATGTCCCCTGAACGATTTCAAGCGGATCCTTACTTACTATTTTTTGGACATGATTACCGATTTCTTCTACTGTGGTAGGTATAGCCTTGCCAAGTGCTGTCCCGTCGTCAGAGGCCAGAAAATCTTTGATTTTTTGTGCTGTTGTTCCGACTTTCCCTGGCCCAATGGTATTTTCTATTTTCTGCAGGTTTTGTACATCTCCGGTACTAAGTTTTGCATCTGTAATCACAATTACTGCCAACGCAAAATAGGTTAAAATTAAGCCTTTTTCTTTCTGTCTCATTTTTACAACAATCTGGAATGAAATAATTACCTGTTTTGAGGAAATTTAAATGGGTATAAAATCAACACATTATTTACAAAATGTTCAGCACTCGTGCTTAAAGTTCATAAGTCAGTTTCAAGAAATATTTTGTAAATGTGCCCTAGGGATCAGGTAGATAAAAATAACATATAATCTTTTTTAATAAACATTTTGCGTTTTAAGACGTTGCTTTCATTCTCGTTTCAAGCTAGTTATAGAAAATATCGATTAGACTGAATTTTTTTGAGTGATTTGGGCAAACGATTTCTGTGGCATATTTCTTTTTACAAGATTACTCCAATGTTTAGGGCCAATCACATCGCCATTTAAAATGTTATTATTAGTCCAAATGGTGTTTTTAGCTCACCGGGCTATGCCAGGGTGAGCTTTTGCCATCACTATGCGTCCGTCGTCCGTCTGTCCGTCCGTCAACAATTTCAAAAATCTTCTCCTCTGAAACCGCTGGGCCAAATGTAACCAAACTTGACTTGAATCATCACCAGGGTATGGCTAATTGTGTTCAATTAGTCGGCTGGTCAAACAACATGGCCGCCATTGCTAAAAATAGAACATAGGGGTAAATTGCAGTTTTTGGCTAATAACTCGAAAATCATTACAGATATCTAAAATCTGACATGGGATAAAAATGATCAGCATGATGAGATCTACCCACTGTGCAATTTTGAAGAAAATCTGAAAACCCATGTCNGGTGTTTGAGCTACGAAAGTTTGAGAAACTAAAGATCAACTGTATAACTTGCAATGTTACCTTGATTGTGGCAACTGAAAGCCAGGTGAGCGATACAGGCTCCTGGGAGCCTCTGGTTTTTTAACTAATCTTTATAGCTTTTCTTTTTTTAAAAATATTTGGTTGCGGTATATAATAAACATAATAAACAACTTGACTCGAAACGAAAAACTCGCCTAGGACTGGTCTTAAGCCAGTTTGTATGTTTCGTCCAAATAAAAATTAAACGATAGATCTTGGATTAATATAACAAAGGTACGTGATCCCCTCACCGCATTTAAATCACATTTTCTTCTTTTTTTTTTTAGCCTACCCGGTTGGGCTTTGCCAGCACTTAGCCTCAGTTGTGCATCCTTTCGTCTGTCGTAAACTTTCCCTTTCAAGGTTAAACTTGGTACCATAAGTATTTAGGTGGTTTCCTTGCAAAATGTGTCCGGCAAATTAGCACCTAATGAAAGATTTGCCAGCGGTGAACTTACTCCAATAATTTAACATTGGACCTTATATTAAAAGATCTTCTCGGAAAATGTTTGGTCAAATGGAACCAAACTTGATCACAATATTCTTTATTTTGCTCCTTTGAAAAATTGTCCGCATCATATCCAAGATTGGGGGTGGGGGAGGAACATGGTTAACCCTATAGGAAAACATCCAAAGATCTCCTCTGAATCAACAAAGCCAAAAGGATTCAAACATGCATGGTCACAATAGTCCTTAGGTAGTCCTTTTTAAAGACAATATGTCCGGAAATGCTGTTTCTTAAACGGAATGGCCGCCAGCGTGGAAAAAAAGTTTAACATTGGACTTTATTGGAAAACATATCAAAAGATTTTATCCTCTGAAACTACTAAGCCAATTGGACAGAAACTTGGTCACAATAGTCCTTATTTAGACAAATGTGTACTACTAGTCCACACCATATGTAAGAAGTAAAAATTGGAAATTAAAGAGGGGCGGCCCTTTTCGGGATGTCGAGGTTAGATGTTTTTAAGCTCGGGATTTCGTGAAATAAATTCACCTGGAATACGGATTTCATCAGTTTTTAAGTTTCTTCGTAGTTCAGAATATCAGGTTTTCGGGATGAGCCCATCACCGGCTCCTTCTCATTAAACTTCGTCACAATAATCCTGGGTTGGTCCGCTTTAATAAAAAAAAATGTATGGCAAGTCCGTACATCATCACAATGACCTCCCGCTGGAAATATTGGACCCTATGGGAAACTACATTCAAAGATCCTATAGTCCTTGAGGGTCCTCATTGGGGGGGGGGGTCCTAGGAATCAAATAATCATTAAATTTGTGCCTTGGTAATCAAATAATCATTAAATATTTACCTTGGTTATCAATAAATTTTTGGCTTAGTAATCAAAAAGTATATAAAAATACAAGCTAATAATCAAATAATCATTAAATAAATGCCCTTGTAATCAAATAATCATTTAAAAAATGCCCTGATAATCAGGTAATCAAGAAACCCATGACGGGCCTCGTCCTTGGTTGACCCTGGGCAGTCCACATCACATCTTAATTGGCCGCTACTAGGGAATAAAATTTAAAGTTGAACCCTATGGGAATAAAAATCAAAGATCTACCCTGAAAAAACAAAACCAATTTAATCCAATCGTTGTAACAAGTCCTTTGATGGTCCCCTTCAAAAATATGCCTGGCAAGTCCACGCGTCATCCAAGATGGCCGCCAATGGAGAACTCAGATCATCATTGAACAATATGGAAAAACATATTCAAACATGTTCTTTTCTGAAAGTCCTTGCCTAATTGGAACCGAACTTGTTCACAATAGTCCTAATATGGGCCCTTAAAACAATATGCCTGGCCATATCGCATTACATCCAAGATGGCTTCCAAGGCGAATCTCGTTTAATATTGGATCACATCGGAAAGCATCAGAAAATCTTCTCCTATGAAACAAAAAGGCCAATTATTTCCAGACTTGGTCATAAGTCTTTGGGTAGTCCCCTTAGGAAATTTGTCCATCAAGTCCAAACCTCGTCCAAGATGGTCTCAATCAGGGAACCTAGTTTCACATTGGACCCTATGAAATTCAAAGATCTACTCTGAAACTACTGCCAACTGGAACAAAACTTGGTGACAATAATTCTTTGTGAGTTCCCTATTAAACATGTCTGGCATGTCTTCATCTCAAGCAAAATGGATAAAGCAGGGAACATAGTTTAAGATAAGGTTCTAAGAGAAAGTATTCAGTTATCTTCTTCTCTGAAGCAACAAGGCCAACTGGATCCAAACTTGGTCATATATTTAGTCCTTAGATTGTCCCATTTGAAAAATGTGTACAGCAAGTCTGCATCACATGAAAGATCAGCAGGGAACATAGTTGAGATAAAATGAACCAGAATAAATTATCCATGGTGATGTAAAAAGTAATGATAAAACAAATTATGAAATTGTTTAAAAAAATCAACATCAAAAAAGGTTTTCAAACTTTCTCTTTACATAACTACGGCACGATTAATTAATTCATTAAGTAGGACTGTTTATACTCGACCAGTCCATGTGTCAAACGACACAATATCATATAAAGTAAGTGTTAAAAGATCCACCAATCTAGAAAGAATATTTCAAATACAACTGCAACATCGAAAACACAAAGAAACAATGACATTAATTCAAGGAAAATACAAACATACACATGAACATGTGGACCAATTAAAAACCATGGATGAGATCAGGTGCACCGAAAGAGTAAGCGTCTCTATAAAAGCTTCTTGTCAGGTGAGCGATTCAGGCTCAGTCCTCGAGCCTCTAGTTAAACATTTGACCGTATAGAAAAAAACATTCAAGGATGTTTCCATATGAAACAACTGGAATTATTAGAACCAAACTTAATAATTTATTTTAAATGCTTCCCTTCCGAACAGATATATTTCAAGTCTGTACCTTTGGAATACATTAAAAAATCCCCCCCTGAAAACATTTGGCAAGTTGGAAATAATCACTGGGACAAAAGTTCTTTTGAAAATTGTCCTGCAATTGTGTTCTGCGGTTCCATACCTTATCCAAAATGACAGGCAGAAGTGGAAAAGTTAATTGTTGCATCATATGACATAAAGATTCACTTACACACACATATATATAGCAGTCAAAGATCCAGGCAATTTGGAAAGGGGTTCCAATAAGAAGTGAAAGGAAATCTGGCAGAGCGGAGCGAGTCGCGAAAATTTTAAGGGTATTTCTAAGTAAAACATCAGCATTTTCATTAAAAAAACATGTCCAAAAAGGGGAGGTTCAACCCCGGACCCCTATGAATCCGCCAATGTATAGCTTAGAATGAGATCCTTTCAAATTAGAAGTTTACTTGACTATATGTATCAGCCATTGTTCAGGTGAATGATACAGGCTCTTAAGAGCCTCTGGTTTCAAAAAGATTTTTTAATTACTCAAGACACACCATTTATTATTATTATTTATCATAAAAGTTTCCTACTTAATGACAGTCGTTTCGTTTTTGAATCTTACGAATAAGAACGCGATACATCGACAAATGTTGTACCCGATGCTTCATTTTTTTTATGTTCCGTTATTTTCATGGGTGCTTATTTGGTCCAAATGCAAATTTCAAAGTTTAATTTCTCTCCATAGTACCAGGGAAATCGCCTCATAAAATAGGACAACGCCCCATAAAAAGTGGACTTCTCTAAATTAAACCAGGACATTAACAAATCGAAAAATTGAAATAACTACAAATGTTCTGCTTTAAATTTAATTGTTGCCCTGTATATTCATTTGTTAATGTACATTGTGTTCATAAAAAGACAAAGAATCTGTTTACTATTATAAATTACAACAAATCAAGTGAAATTGATGCTAGTAGTTCAACATGACAACGCTTTTGCGAGACAAAAATACAATAATCCAATGATATATGATAAGTAGAAGTTAGGCTTATCCTAAGTTTTCTTCTTCGATCGCTATATTCTTCAATCTTAAAAATGTCGTCTGTTTGTTGATGTTTTATTAAATATTCTCTCCATAAAACCATAACACGCCCCAAAAAACAGGACATTTTCTCTCCAAAAACACTCAATCGAAGGACGACTATGTCTACTTTGATGTTATCTTTTACATATTAAAATTTTAATCAATTCCAAATTATAAACATTTGAACGAAAAATTATTTTGAAATAACTGGACGAAACTATTTTTTCATCACAATGTTAATAGTTTGAAAATGGTATATAATATTCTAAAAATGCTAGCATGTTGTTTACTTTTCACGAGTGGACGGTAATGAAAAAGGTAGATCTTTGAAAATATTACTTCGCGAATCTTCTATAATATAAATGTTATCAAGCAGTTCACAGCAATACCGAATATAAAAATCAAAATATTAACATGTAACAATGAAATTTATAATATATTACAGAGTAGAAAAGGCACCATTTTCGAACTACATGCAACTCCATTATCAAGGGTGAAAAAATAAGAAATCAATTAATCATCTTTGATCAAGACACATGTAATACAATGTCGCCCATAGCTAAAATAAAGCCCTAAACTCAAATCTTCAAACAAGTGAAAAAAAACCCTTCTGTTTAGAATGAAATATAAAATCCAAAACCCATCAATGGATGATTTGTAGTCTTTAGTCTTAGACATTCTGCTTTACACTTATTTCTTCTTGTTCAACCACACGTCGATTACGATTTGTTTAAAATCAAGTAGCTTTGCTAAAACAACAACTAGGCGAACAGATAATCAGGTAAACAAAACAACTAATACAATCAGGTACTATAACAATTAGGAGAACAGATAATCAGGTAATCAAAACAACCAATATAATCGGGTACAGTAACAACTAGGCGAACAGATCATTAGGTAATCAAAACAACTAAAATAATCGGATACAGTTACAACTAGGCGAACAGATAGTCAGGTAATCAAAACAAATAATATAATCGTGTACAGTAACAACGAGGCGAATAGATAACTGGGTAATAAAAACAAATAATATGACCGGATACAGTAACAACTAGGCGAACAGATAGTCAGGTAATCAAAACAATTAATGTAATCGGATACAGTAACAAGTAGGCGAACAGATTATCGGGTAATAAAAAACAACTAATATAATCGGGTACAATAACAACTTGTTGACAGATCGAGTTGTAAGAGTGTGCATGAAAATGCGTTTTTAAGATAAATCAAAAACATTCAGCAGATTTGAAACAATGATAAATAACTCAATTATTTTCGGATCGTCAGTATACAAGACTCTGTTACAACAAGTAACAAAGCAGTTTCTAAAGTCAAGTCAGTATTTTCTTTTGTATCATTTCTATTTTAGAACAAATTTAGTGACTACAGTTGTACAATTGGTCAGAAATTTCAGCGACTTCCATTTAGTTCACTGTCCGATTATACCCTACGATATAAAAACGAAAGTTCAAAATATACCTTACTTGAAAAGTGGTTTAGCTCCTTGTTTAACAGATGACCAAACAATGGTTTTATTTATATGTATATGCAACAGGATAAAAATATGTTATGCAATTGTGTTATGACATGAAGTTCTGATATAACAAAAAGGATCTCCGTTAACTGACAACATTTCAAAATCAAAGAAGGATAACTAAAACACTTTCATTTAAAAAGTTCTTTATACAACTGTACTGTTAAAGGGCGGATAATTTTCAGGAAACGTGGCAGCAAAAAAATTTTCTCTTGACCCTCCCACCCGTTCCCTAAATATTGTACTCAGAATGATACTCTACAGAAACTGTGAACCAATTACGAATACGCACAATAATTATAAATGTAAGACTCAGATATGTGTCCTGTCGCGAATCTGTCCTTTTGCAAATCTGTGCTCAAAACTGACGTATCAGACCTCACAAATCTGTGTCCGTTTGCTTCGCAAAACTGTGTCTATTTTTCACCAAATCTGTGTCCTTTGTCTTTCCCGAACCTTTGACGTCAGAATGATGAAAATGCAATCAAGTCATTTTTCCATATTTTAAAATTGTGAAAGTGTCATTCAAAAGCCAAATCTCGAAAATAAAAATGTTTAGAGTTAAAACGTCCTCTCAAACATTTTGTAAAAAGCCAGAAGTTCATGGCTTAATTTCTTAGTTAAACTCTCTCATCACGAATTCTGTAATTACAAAAACAATATGTCAAAATAATTTGAAAAAAAACACACACACACACAAGAAAAGAGTTTTTCGAAAAAAAACTTTGTGACGATCGAAGACATCTGGGAAATCGTGAAATAAAATTGTAATGCATGTAATTATTTTATCAATTTTGTGTTCATTTGTTTTTGTTTTTGTTCATTGTTAAAAGGTTTAAATTTGAATTTAAGTCATTTTAGGCACATATTCCAGTTATTTCTATGGCAGGAGTTAGTC
>MJUU01073243.1:37347-50106 GCA_002080025.1 Modiolus philippinarum | reverse complement strand
ATCGGGTACAGTAACAACTAGGCGAACAGATAATTAGGTAACAAAAACAACATAATCAGGTACTATAACAATAAGAAAACAGATAATCAGGTAATCAAAACAACTAATATAATCGGGTACAGTAACAACTAGGCGAACAGATAATTGGGTAATCAAAACAACTAATATGATCGGGTACAGTAACAACTAGGCGAACAGATAATTGGGTAATAAAAACAACTAATACAACTAGGCGAACAGATAGTCAGGAAATCAAAGCACTAATATAATCGTGTACAGTAACAACTAAGCGAAAAGATAATCAGGTAATCAAAACAACTTATTCAATCAGATACAGTAACAACTAGGCGAACAGATAATTGGGTAATCAAAACAACTAATATAATCGGATACAGTAACAACTAGGCGAACAAATGGTCAGGTAATCAAAACAAGTAATATAATCGGGTACAGTAACAACTAGGCGAACAGATAATTAGGTAACAAAAACAACATAATCAGGTACTATAACAATAAGAAAACAGATAATCGGGTAATCAAAACAACTAATATAATCGGGTACAGTAACAACTAGGCGAACAGATAATTGGGTAATCAAAACAACTAATATGATCGGGTACAGTAACAACTAGGCGAACAGATAATTTGGTAATCAAAACAACTAATACAACTAGGCGAACAGATAGTCAGGAAATCAAAGCACTAATATAATCGTGTACAGTAACAACTAAGCGAAAAAATAATCAGGTAATCAAAACAACTAATATAATCGGGTACCGTAACAACTAGGGGAACGGATAGTCAGGTAATCAAAACAACTATTATAATCGGATACAGAAACAACTAGGCGAACAGATAATCAGGTAATCAAAACAACTAATATAATCGGGTACAGTAACAACTAGGTGAAAAGATAATTGGTTAATAAAAAACAACTAATGTAATCGGGTACAATAACAACTTGTTGACAGATTGAGTTGTAAGAAGGTGCATGAAAATGCGTTTTTAAGATAAATCAAAAACACTCAGCAGATTTGAAACAAAGATAAATAACCCAATTATTTTCGGATCGTCAGTATACAAGACTCTGTTACAACAAGTAACAAAGCAGTTTCTAAAGTCAAGTCAGTATTTTCTTTTGTATTATTTTTATTTATTAACAAATTTAGTGACTACAGTTGTATAATGGGTCAAGTCAGTATTTTCTTTTGTATTATTTTTATTTATTAACAAATTTAGTGACTACAGTTGTATAATGGGTCAGAAATTTCAGCGAACTCCATTTAGTTCACTGTCCGATTATACCCTACGATATAAAATACGAAAGTTCAAAATATACCTTATTTGAAAAATATACCTTACTTGAAACTGGTTTAGCTTCTTGTTTAACAGATAACCAAACAATTGTGTTATCTATATGTAGATGCAACAGGATATTAAAACAACATGTTATGCAATTGTGTTATGACATGCAGTTCTGATATAACAAAAAGGATCTCCGTTAACTGACAACATTTCATTTAAATAGTTCTTTATACAACTCTACTGTTAAAGGGCGGAAATCGATTTAAATGTTCATATCGTTCGCCAGAATTTCTAATTAAGTATCGATTTTTTATATGCAAAATCTACATGTTAACTACTGCTTTAAATCCCAATTATGCTCATTTGTTACACCGTACTGATTTATGAGTTTTTTCCAAACTATGGTCCAATAAATGTTCTACAAAAATACTCGAAGGGCAAGTATGTCCTGCTCCGCAAGCGGCACGATTCACACTAGTATCAGATAGTCAATCCAGGTTTTAGTCAAAACCTAGGTAATGACGTGGAATCTATTTTATATTGTGTTTTATAGAAATTTGCAGTTTTTTTTTATCGAAATTCTAACCACCTAAAAATACTGAGCCTTCATTCCGTGTATGGCACTGATAGATGTCCTTGGTACTGGATTTGGCCTCCTATTTCGATATTTTTGGTAATGAGTACTTCTTTTTGAATAAATTTTGGAATTGGCTTTCCATAGTATTTGATTTTAATGCTGCTGATGAGAGGTTACTCCTTGAAACACGTGTACAGCATAACACAATTTACAGTTTTTCATGCAACTTGGGTATTTTTTGTATTTAAAATATCCGTTTTCATTTGAGACACCGACATATCAAAAATAGAATTTCTAGTGGGGTGAAAGTAATTATATATTTAATGTTTTTACGTACCATAGTTGGTTCTTTAAATAGATGGTTCACCGGGATACTTCTTCAACAAAAAACACGAAACAGTACTGTAGTATTCATATTGATTCGCAGTTTTAGAGACTGAGATACTGTGGTAAAACTATGGTTTTATAAATTGGGTGAAGGAATAATCGATATTCCTCACCGGGGAACGCATACATATTTTTTTCTTTTTTTTATATTGCCATATCAAGAGGCAGCTCATTATCTTATACGTCCGTCCATTTGTCTCATTGTCCATCGAAGTCATCGATTTGTAAACGATATATCATACCGCCTACGATTAAAACTTTCTCGCCAAAGCTATGATATTAAATAAATATGGTGGCTTATTTCTAATATCTCGACCAAAATTATGTGGATGTCAGAATTAAGCCACCATAAATAAAAGAAATAGCGTGGTCAGCCATTTTATATAAACGGGAAAGAGAGCGTGTGCAAATATATAAAAAAACCACCTCTGCCTGTGAGTCAACACTTCAGGTTGTCAGACCACAGTATCGAGGATTTAGGATTTCAATAGAATGAAAATCCTCATCACTGAACAGAACAGCCAATGGAGTGATTCCCAACGTGAAGACCGAGAAAGATTTTGACCGTTTTACATCCAGACGGAAACAATAGATCTATAAAATTAACTAACGGTGGGTCTTCGGGGTCCAATATATCATATACTTAACCATAATTTATTTATTATATTTATACTTTTGATTTCTGTAGTTGATACTATTTATTTGGCAAAAAAAAGGATATGGAATAATGCACATGAGACAAAGTCTCCTCAAATACATGGTAAAATACAAGCAAAGGAACAACGCTTTTATTGTTGTTCTTCATCTTGAAGTCACCACGAGGCCTTCAACAATGAGCTTTGCTCATACCTCATAGTAAGTTCAAGACGGCCCCTAGCACCGGTTTAAGCGGAATTCTTTGCTAATTGTCGAGCAACGCTACATCCATGTCTTCATTGGTCATGGGTGCGGGATTGTCAACAAACATCAATTTAACTGGCAGAGTGCTCTTACAATCACTGGTATCCTTTGCCCGACAAAGCACTAGTAGACGATTACAACATATAAACAAACACAGGGCACTCATCAAGTCGAATGTAAGAAAACTTGGCGTTATATAATAGTGAGATGTGGGCATTTAAAACAGGTGTTCAGAATTACAGTTCGAAATTACAAAAATTAATTGCCAAAATTTGAAAGTATGAATAGTATATCCATATGAGAAAATTCCATATGAGAAAAGCTCTCACGCACAAGTACACCATAACTGAACAAATATAGAGAGCATACTTATTTGATTTAACTGTCTTATTTAATTTAACTGTAAGATGTTTTATTTCAAAATTGTATGTAAAAATATTTGATATTCTGTGTACACTGCTAATTGTAAAGATACATTTTCTAATTTACCTGTGTGAAAGAAAAAAAAATGACTTTCCATGTACAATTTCCCAGTATTGTTGAGATATATAATCATCAATCGCAATTATATTAAAGCGTGTTAAAGACACTGAAGAAAGCCATTTGTTGACTGAAAATTTTGTCACTCCATTTAAACAACATTTATATATTTTATAGATATCGTTGCACAATCTTCGATATATATACACATGTATCTTTCAACCAGATGCTTTTTTGGCATAGGAGAAGTATCTGGATAAAAAAGACTCATCGCTCCATATCCAAAGTTCCTGACCAAAAATCACTTGAAACTTTAAGTACAAAAGCTGAAAAGTCTTTGACGAAAATTTCCTCATACTTGTGTGTGCATTTACGTTTCTTACTGGTAAGGGAAGGACCAAAGTGACCCGGTTGTCTGAAGGAGGTGACATATAACTCATTACCAGGCAAAAACTGCCCTCTACTCGAATCCAACCTACTTAGTAATGAATTAGAATGGTAATGCGTGTTTCCATTATGTAGGATAAAATATGTTGTTTTGAATTTATTATACTTTATGCAAATTTCTTTTGTTATCAATTAATTCCACTGGACAAGCGGCATTTGTTAATTTTGACTATCTTTCGTTAGCCCGCCCATCCATAGCATTACTTCGCGAATCTTCTATAATATAAATTTTATCAAGCAGTTCATAGCAATACCGAATATAAAAATCAAAATATTTACATGTAAGAATGAAATCTATAATATATTACAGAGTAGAAAAGGCACCATTTTCGAACTTACATGTAACTCCTTTATCAAGAGTGAAAAATAAGAAATCAATTATATCATCTTTGATCAAGACACATGTAATACAATGTCGCCCATAGCTAAAATAAAGCCCTACACTCATATCTTCAATCAAGTGAAAAAAATCGTTCTGTTTAGAATGAAATATAAAATCCAAAACCCATCGATGGATGATTTGTAACATTCTGCTTTACACTTATTTCTTCTTGTTCAACCACACGTCGATTACGATTTGTTAAAAATCAAGTAGCTTGCCATAAACGACAGCATTTGTTTTCCGTGCCACATCCAAAATGACTCAAGTCATCGTCTTCCATTGAAATCCCTAAAAGCTATCTTTCATTCGTATTTTACTGTACATATTTAAATGGCTTTGTAAAAGCTTAACCTGGTACACCGACAAAAACAACACCTAGGCGAACATATAATCAGGTAATCAAAACAACTAATATAATCGGATACAGTAACAAATAGGCGAAACGATAGTCAGGTAATCAAAACAACTTATACAATCAGATACAGTAACAACTAGGCGAACATATAATCAGGTAATCAAAACAACTAATATGAAACACAGCCAATCAAAGATTGCGATCCCCCCGCTACCCCTTTTTGGACCCCCTCCCCTTATAAAAAAAGACAAGTGTTTTTGAAACTAAATTAATCTCTGTAACTGTAAAAAAACAAAAAAAGATGTGGTTGCTAGGTAGAATTTCAAAAAGTACAGGTTTCTGAGAATTTCAGGAAATTATCAAAATTACAATCAAAGATTTTTGCAATCTGACTGTTGAAAATCATCATTTTTACTGTAAGGAGTTGAAAAAGATATGGTTGCTAGGTAGAATTCCAAAAAAATAATGGGTCTTTGAGAGTTTCAGTAAATTTACCAAACTTAGAATCAAAATTTTTTTGTAATATGACTATGGAAAATGATCACTGATACTATAAGGCATCGAAATTGATATGGTTGCTAGGTAAAATTCCAAAAAGAAATTGGTCTTTGAGAATCTCAGAAAATGTACCAAAATTAGAATCAGTTTTTTATACTCTGATTATTGAAAATGATCTTCACTACTGTAAGGAATTGAAAAAGATATGGTTGCTAGGTAGAATTCGAAAAAAAAATAGTAGGTCTTTGAGAGTTTCAGGTAATTTACCAAAATTAGAATAAAAGATTTTTATAATCTGACTATTGAAAATTATCATTAAATCTAAAAGGCATAAAAAAAGATGTGGTTGCTAGGTTAAATTCCCTAAAATAATGGGTCTTTGAGAGTTTCAGGAAATTTACCAAAATTAAAATCAAAGATTCTTGCAACCTGACAGTTGAAATTCATCATTATAACTCTAAATAATTGAAAAAGATATGGTTGCTAGGTAGAATTCCAAAAAATAATGGGTCTTTGAGAGTTTCAGGAAATTTACCAAACTTAGAATCAAAAATTTTTGCAATCTGACTATGGAAAATGTTCACTGATACTATAAGGCATCAAAAAAGATATGGTTGCCAGGTAAAATTCCAAAAAGTAATTGGTCTTTGACAGTTTCAGGAATTTTACCAAAATTAGAATCATATTTTTGAAATCCTAGTGTTCATACTAGCTGATGACATTTAAAAGTTGCTTAATTATAAAACTTCATGTTGGAATTTCAAAAATCATTAGTCTTTGACATTTTCAGGAAATTTACCAAATTTGGCACCGAGGTCTAAGTTCTAAAAGCTTAGAACAGATTCAAAGAGCAATTCCAATAATTCCTCATGAAAATATAAACCACAAAATCAAAATTATACATAGAGTTCAAGTCGTTCTGATGAGTACTGATTGTTTAAAATTTTTTGGCCCCTTAAGGGCATGCCCCCCAGGGGTCATACCAAAAGTCCGCTTCATCAGTAAATGAGATGCATATAATCGAACTTGCATACAAAGTTTCAGCTTCCAAACATGAATACTTCAAAAGATTTCACTTATTACTGGATATCTCGAAATACATTTTCGCTCATTTTTCCGCCCCGAGGGCAAATTTTAAAATTCCGAAACCTTCGGCACAGACAATTTTTATAGTGTTACTTATACCCTTATTACAAGGTTTCTGCGATTTAAGGTGTAAGAGGAGTTCCAGTGGAATCGTTTTTTTTTCGTTTTTTGGACCCCCTAGAGGCCATTCCTGAGTTTCAACTTTCTAGCCCAAATGGCCTTTGAAATTTCTTCAATTATTGGATATCGTGAAAATTCGTTTTCGGCCATAATTTGCCCCTAGGGCGTTTGACCTAAATTCCGAATCCACAGTGCGCTACTTCTGATCATACTCTTGTATGGTGCCAAGTTTCAAATTTGTATCTCTTAAAGTATGTACGTACATACGGACAGACTGCAATACATAATCCCCCGCTTTCGCTAAGCGGTGGATAATAATTGGATACAGTAACAGCTAGGCGAAAAGATAACCAGGTAATCAAAACAACTTATACAATCAGATACAGTTACAACTAGGCGAAAAGATAATTGGGTAATCAAAACAACTAATATAATCGGATAAAGTAACAACTAGGCGAACAAATAGTCAGGTATTCAAAACAACTAATAAAATCGGGTACAGTAACAACAAGGAGAACAGATAATCAGGTAAACAAAACAACAAATATAATCAGGTACTATAACAACTAAGAGAACAGATAATCAGGTAATCAAAAAAACTAATATAATCGGGTAAAGTAACAACTAGGCGAAAAGATAGTCAGGTAATCAAAACACTAATATAATCTGGTACAGTAAAAACTAGGCGAGCAGATAATCAGGTAATCAAAATAACTAATATAATCGGGTACAGGAACAACAAGGTGAACAGATAATAAGGTAATCAAAACAACAAATATAATCGAGTACTATAACAACTAAGAGAACAGATAATCAGAATATCAAAACGAGTAATATGATCGGGTACAGTTACAACTAGGCGAACAGATAATCAGGTATTTAAAACAAGTAATATAATCGGGTACAGAAACAACTAGGCGAACAGATAATCAGGTAATCAAAACAACTATTATGATCGGGTACAGTAACAATAAGAAGAACAGATAATCAGATAATCAAAACAACTAATATTATCGGGTACAGTAACAACTAGGCAAACAGATAATCAGGTATTCAAAATAACTAACATGATCGGGTACAGTAACAATTAGGAGAACAGATAATCAGGTAATCAAAACAACTAATATTATCGGGTACAGTAACAATTAGGTGAACAGATAATCAGGTAATCAAAACAACTAATATTATCGGGTACAGTAACAATTAGGAGAACAGATAATAAGGTAATCAAAATGACTAACATGATCGGGTACAGTAACAACTTGTTGACAGATCGAGTTGTCAGAGAGTGAATGAAAATGCGTCTTTTGGGAAAAATAAAAAAAAAACACTCAGGACATTTGAAACAATGATAAATAGCCGATTTTTTCTCGGCTCTTCATTGTAATAAAGAATTTAACAAGGCTCTGGTACAAGTAACAAAGTAGTTTCCAAAGTCGAGTCAGTGTTTTCTTTTGTATCATTTATAAGATCAACAAACTAAGAACAATTTCAGTGACTACAATTGTACAAGAGGTCATCACTTCAACAACTTCCATTAGATTCACTACCCGGCTATATCGAGCGATATAAATACGAAAGTTAATAAGTTATAAAAATAATATACCTGATTAGCTCCTTATTTAACAGATGACCATACGATAGTTTTATTTATATGTAGATGCAGCAGGATATTTATTTGAAAAAAAAAAATAAAAACATGTTATGCAATTGTGTTATGACATGAAGTTCTGATGTAATCAAAAGGATCTCCGTTAACTGACAACATTTCAAAATCAAGGATAAATACAGCACTTTAATTGAAGAAAGAATAGTTCTTCATACAACTTTACTGTTAAAATTTGTCCACCCCGGTGAATCTATACATTGTGCAATCAGGGTAACAACTTACTGTACGCAAGGTAGTGCAAAACAAACCAAAAAGAGGCATGCAAACGAAAAGTATGTTGATCAGTTTTTCATTTAATAAGGGCATTAAATATTACTTTGATCATTAATACAAGTTTTGTAAGTGCCGATCAACACTATGTGTCAATTTCATGTTGTCTTGATAATTAGCAAAACTTCACTGTACACAACTTCAGAAGGGTAGTACTAGCTAAAACTCGAACTGTGATGTTGTCTCCTTGACATTTACCCCATTTCCTTTCTTTTTCATATGTATTCTCATAAACCAATACTCATTTTTTCTGTCATATATTCATGGAACACAGGCACTTGATTCGTAAAAAAATGTCAGTCGCTCCCTCTCTTCTTCCAGAGAGGGAGGGACCGACATTTTATATGAAACAGAATAGAGGAAGGGACTGACATTTTTTATGAAACAAGTATTTACTGGTCTTCCTTCGGCGACAGCACGTTTGTTTCGTAGAGTTGCTGTCTCTCATATCTAAAGATTCTGCAGCTGTCTCTAAAAACACCTCAACAAATATCATAATGTATGTAAATGACAGAAATTTACATAAATCTGCATAGAGTGAAAATTTGGGTTGTCTCAAAATGTTCAAAAAATGAAACATACGGCGATTCTGCGCATAGAAGGTTGGAATAGGGGCACTTAAAGGGAAAATAAGTTATTATATTGACAAAGGTGAAAATTACAGAGTGTACCCGAATGCCTGTGGCTAAAGTCAGTAAAAAGAACTAAATACTAATCGGTAAATCTCGGTCGGAGAAGGTGATAGTTTCCCAGTTCGGCAAACTTCGTTCTCAGCATCTGATATTTTCGTTCCTATGCAAAAATATCACATGTTGCTAGAGGAAGCACATGTGATATTTTCGTTGCTACGCACAAATACCACATGTTGCTAGCGGAAGGCGGAGCAAGCAAAAAATACTGCAAAATACCACATTCAGGAAAACCAATGAAATGACTGGATTTTTCCAGAAATTTACATGAAGTATAATAATATATAGATATAGTATAATATACTAGTAGTATTTACTGCTAGAATATATCCCTGGGATACTAATAATCTGGTGTAGATACAAATTAGTTTAAACATTTACTACTAGTATATAAATCGGCAAACGAATACCTTGGCAAACAGTGAGAAAGGGGAATCCTAAAACCAAAAATAAAAAAAAAATCGGCAATTTATATAAAACACAAATTAAGAAGAACTCAGAAAAACACAGGAGCTCCTCAAACCTAATCACTAGCAGTGTTAGCATTTCCAGGTGCGGATCCAGTCAATTTGAAAAGGGGGTCCAAATAGAATTGGAAGGATTTTTTGTTTTTGGGGTATTTCTAAGTAAAACACCAGGCCTAGGATATTCATTAAAGTACATTATTGTCCGAAAAAGGGGGTTCCAACCCCCGGAACATCCCTTTGGATCCACCAATGATTTCAATTGGAAAACGTTAAGAAAAAAAACGATTTTCAAATACTTAAATAATCTTCTAAATATCAATCGAAAAAACATCCTTTGGAATACACCATGTTGAAAATAAATCATTGCACAGTCACATACCGTTATATGCCGATTTAGAGAAGTTGTTCGCGAGTCAAATTTAAATGATCAAGTTCAAACACACGAAAGAGGAAGAAGCAAAATATTCCGTAGTGTAAATTAGTTAACGTTTATAAACGTTTTCATAGGGTTTTTGTTTATTGGAATGATGTAATTGATATTAAGTTTTTTTTTAAATATGAAATACCAATACTTTAACAACAGAAAGTACGTTGACTTTTAGCCCGGGGTTTTGTTTGAAATTACATGTCCAAGATAAGCATTATAATGCAACTATACTATCTGATTTATTCCTATGAATCGAGATAACCGACAGTTGAAAAAAAGTACAGATTGTGATTGTAACTTGTTTTAAAAGAAGTTAAAATTGTAAGTATTTGAAGATGTGACCATATATACCCAATTTGACACTTCTGTCAGACAAAATAAAGAAGAAAATTTAATATCAACAATTTTTCACTGCATAATTTTATATAATAAAAACGTCATTAAATGAAGTATGATGTCACTTACAGTATGGAGAGTATCTTCATCAATGTGCAAAAATGTACTGTTTCTGCTACTTTGGGCGTGAGTAAATGATTCAATAAATTGTCAAAATAGTCCTACCCTGCGTACTGCTTAGTCGCTACCACCTGTACGCTTAGTCCTACCCTGATTTTGTTTGGTATACACTAACTCTTTTCGTTATTGTGGTTATATTGATAACATAAATGCTTACACATTTAGGACAAATAAAGATTATTAGCAGACTTTAAGCATAAACTTAAAATTGTTCATCGCGTCGGGCTTTACGGGATCGTATATGAAATAATAGGGACAACAGGAAACGCCTATAATGGCTGAAAATTATAATTACATGCCACAATCTGCTAGGGAACTACACAGGAAAAACACAAATAAGACAAAAGACAAACGTAAACAACGATAGGAACTCGTAAACATTGTTTTAATCAACAACCTTTTGTGACGATTTACTTCCCTTTCCAAATTACACGAGCGTTTTTAAAAATTTTAAAGAAATAACCCAAGGCCATCAATACTGAAGTGTGCAGAGTATTAATCAATAAGGGTCAACTAATAATTAACATGTAGCAGAATTTTGTATGCAATTGAATTGTGTTTGAGTCCGAGCTAGTATATCTTATATATAGTATATATATATATATATATATAGATTATCCAGCTAGTATATCTACCAAAAATATTTTTATGCTTTTGTGACAGGACAGCCTACCTGGTAGATACACGGGCATCAAACCGTTTATCGAGAAAAATGCACGTGAAGGACTAAGTAATGGCGGTCAAGTATTACATCGGATGCGTGATGGATCAGGCAACGGTTCGTGAAGGACGAAATCCGTGAATCAGTGAATTTTAGTCATTTTTAAACTTTAATAGACACTTATTTAAAAGCAAAAATGAAGTCTAAAAACCTAAAAATGTCTGTCAAAATGGTAGTCATCAATGGCTACAGTTTGGTGTTAAAAAATACGAATATATCTTGCAGTATTCTGAAAAAACGAAAAAGACAGCACTTTACCCTATGCAATTTTCATTGATATATACCCACATTTGGTCATATTTTGATAAGATAGTTATCTTTTTCTCTTTATTTGTTATGATATTCCCACAGATATGAACACATATTGTCAAAAGAAGATTTAGGATGATGTCATATCTCTATTATATATTTTTGCTTGGATCGTTTGGACCATACAGCTCTTCTCTTGCACGTGAAGGATCAAGCAACGTAAATTGTGGTTCGTGAAGGATCGACTTGACCGAGAAAATGACAATTTGATATTTGAACTGCTGATGCAAGTATATAACCCTGAAGATCTCCAATGATTTAAAAAAAATAAGATGTAATAGTCTAGATTGCCCAATATGTTGATCATCTCATGTATTAATTCCGCTGTAAATGGTACCAGACACGAAGGGAAGTGCGATTATTATACATGTTATATTTACAACATGCAATAAAATGTACAGCATAAAATCACTACAATTACGCGAAAGCTAGCACAAATTATAGAGACTTTCTCATTAGACACAGTTATCTCCATGACCGCTTTATTAATCTAGGCTTCGAGAAAAAAAAATCCGCCTCATACGATCATTAAACATTTAATAGATATCAGTCCCTTGTGGAAAAATTTGATGTTTCGGTCCGAACTCTGATTCAAGATTCTTTCTTTACTTAATACTGGGATGACCATTTCTTTAACTGTCTACGATCTTTCAATGGCTATTGCTGTTGAGTTGCTACCGCAATTGAAGGGAGGTTTGGCTAGTCCTTAAACCAGTTCAAACCACAATTTCTTTTGAAATGCCTGTACCGAAAACCTATTTCGATCCCTATCTATCATTTGAAACGGTTTCCCGACGGTATGAAGAACATCTATGTAAGCAAAATGTAGGAAAAACAAGCATTTACAGTTTTTAAAATGACTCTTCCCTCTACATGATTTATCATGCTAAATAAAATTAAAACATTTATCTGTTAAATAACTCAAATTGAAATATTTCTTAATAATTTACAACTTTTAGGTGGTACGGGGGTCTAAAACTGTTCGATAGAATTTTCTTATATTTTCATGACTAATATACTTTGTTATAAAAGCATACAAAGAATATAATAGATATAATGGAAAAATCATTTAAATGAAATTAATACTAAAGCTTGTAAAAGAATTGATATATTGCGACTAATAAAACATAAGGGACCGACCATTTAACTTGAAA
>MJUU01073243.1:16799-33843 GCA_002080025.1 Modiolus philippinarum | reverse complement strand
TTTTTCCCTAGTTGAGCTTAATATTGACAGCATATACATTTTTATCAAATATCATATTTTATAATCATTTATTTAAGTAAAATCATTACAAAATATAATTATTTTAAAGCTTAAATAAGACAGAAGGTTATTTAGAAAAAACGTTGTACATTGTCATAAATATTTGTTGTAAATTTCAATACAGTTTTTACACTCTTTTAATATCAATTAATTTCATAAAAAATATAATTTTATTTTCACTTTATCAAGGTCTCACTATACCTTGCTAATATAAACCAATTTAATTGCTATAAAAACACCAAGCCATCCTATGGTTTCATACAAGTAGGAGAAACGTGATTAGAAAATTAAAAAGTGGGAGAAACGTGAACAAATCGCTCGTGTAAAATTCAGTTAATTTTGTTGAAATAATAGAGAAAATTAGCGAATTTTAACAAACTTTTAATTTATTTTTGTTATATCAGATAGATTTTTTTTAAATGTGGTAAATAATTAGCTTATATACTCGTCTTCGATTTGCAGGGAAAAAAATTGGGGGTCACCGAAATTATTTTTGAATAAATGACAAAAAAAAACTGATTTTTTCCTATTAAATTAAATTAAACATATTTTATTGCTAAAGTATAAAGTTTTTTCCTATTCGATTTCTATACAAATTATCTCCCTTTAAAAAGAACAAGAGTTTGATGAAAAGGTGCAATATTCCGCATGGTAACCCAATAAAAGTGGCATATTTGGTCAATTTTAACTATTCTAAAACATAGAAAACCATTTTGCCAACATGTTCCCATAGTGAATTCCATTTTTCGTTAGATGCGCAAGAATGATGCGAATTTTTTTAACTCCCGTACTACCTTGAAGGTAGTCCATCTGATTCGTTTTTTCCTTCATACGTCTGTCCGTCAAACTGCAGGTTCGTCTTTGCGTTTAAGCTGATTTCTCGGAGACGGATAGTCGGATCTTCATGACAATTTTTACACTAATTCATAAATGACAATGATAAAAAAATGCAGCAAAAATTGTGTTAATTTCCATTTGCAGGATGATGGATTGGGCAGCTGTGTCTTAGGAGACACATTCTTCTTTTAAATCATATTTTATAACAGTTTAAGTAATAAAATGAGAGATTTAAAAATTCTAACAGATACTTTGGATAATATGCAATATTATAACGTTTTAAAACTTTTTGATCAAGATAAATCATTATTTTGAAATTTCTTCAGTTTCGAAAAATCAGCTATAAAATGCCGCTTATTTTAGCTTAAAATGCTCTCTAAAAATATTGACTGATCCTTATTAGCATATTTTGCTTAAAATTTAGTTTGACTTTATTCATGTTGAACCTGAGAGTGTGTTTTTACTATTTAAGGTATTAGGCTTTCAATGCACTTCAAATTTGATCTCATTACATATTTCACGAGTTATATGTGGATGCCTAGTTTGTATTTGATTATAATTAATTATACTTTAATAGTCTCATATTAATTAAAAAATTCCCGGTACCTGAATGGGTTTTCAGAGATTCCGGCTAGAGAGCAACTGGGTGCGTCCCCACGTGGTGGATAGGGGAATGCCCTGTCTATGCGGATAAGTCGGGTCATAATACGGAGAGCCTGACCGCGAACCATTTAAGCCAAACTGAACGAAGACACGCCAAGCTCCATGAAGTAAAAAACCTCTTCTATATTTTTTCTAAAGAGAGCAGAGTCACTTTGGCTAAATTTCCTGCCCTACCCGTTTCACCCCTTTTCCAGGGGCAATCAAAACTCGTTGCTCCGGTTATCCCTTCCACCTTTGTTCTTTCTTCTTTTACTAATATTTTTTAACTGATTAATTGCATTCGTTCTGATATAGCTGAAATATTGCTCATTGGAGTTAAACTCTAATAATAAATCAATCAATTTACAAACAAGTCCCTTTAAAGGTTTATTCCTTCACGAGCATCCTTCACGAGCTCAATTGTTCGTTGCCTGATCCTTCACGGGCAGAAAATATCAGTTTTTATGTTTTCAATGTTGATATATTGCATATAAAGTTTTTTTCATAAATGAGTTCATTGGTTATTGTAATATCAAAGTTTATCAATATCTTGAAAAATAAAGTCTTTTTTGTAAATAAAATAAACTAAATAACACCTTTTTGACCATATCTTCACGTAGAAAATGTGGTTGGGGAGTCTGCATTTGACATTTTTGAGAAAACTATGCATTTTCCAACCATGAATTTAGCAAGGATTGATAGGTATTGTTGAACCATTTTGAAAGACATATTAAAATTTTAGAAATTTATCCTTATAAAGGGAATATAATGAAAATTAATAATCATTGACATTCAATGTTTTCCTCGATAGAAAGTCCTTCACGAACCGTTGCCCGATCCATCACGCATCCCATGCAATACTTGACTGTCATTACCTAGTTCTTCACGTGCATTTTTCTCGATAAACGGAATGATGCCCGTGAGATATACAGCCAGTAAAAATCGACTGAGCTAACGGAATATTTCTTTAGCTCATTCGGTTAGGTGGCTGGCTGAAGGTTAGACTCTACTAAATGACCAATCAGCTGCTGGCATAGTAAAAAAATAGTACTTATATAAACAAAGCCATGCTACTCTTGGTTTGCATATATCTGTCAATATTGACAATATCCAAGTTCTTGAACGCTCTTGTGATCATGAAACACTGCCGGATTGACAAGCATTTTGATTGAGTCGGCCACATTGCACTGGAAAAATACTGAAGCCTCATCAATGATGACACATATGCCCAAGGATCTGAAAGGGAATATTGGTAATTTGCATACCCTAGTTGAATGAGGTGATAGAAATTTCTTATTAGACTTTAAAGTTGGGTCATCGCTTGGATATGTTACTTGGCAGACGTGCCACTTTGAGAAAATCATATCGCCGCATAAAGTGAACTTCAGGTAATTTGAAAATTCACAAAACGTTATAACGGCCGCATATGAAAAATATTTAGTGCAGTCTAACCTTAAGGTTAGACTCTACTAAATGACCAATCAGCTGCTGGCATAGTCAAAAATAGTACTTATATAAACAAAGCCATGCTACTTTCGGTTTGCATATATCTGTCAATATTGACAATATCCGAGTTCTTAAACGCTCTTGTGATCATGAAACACTTCCAGATTGACAAACATTTTGATTGAGTCGGCCACGTTGCACTGGAAAAATACCGAAGCCTCATCAATGATGACACGTATGCCCAAGGATCTGAAAGGGAAAATTGGTAATTTGCATACCCCAGTTGAATGAGGCGATAGGTAATTATGAAAATTCACAAAACGCTAAAATGGCCGCCTATGGAAAATATTTAGTGGAGTCTGACCTGAATTGCTAGAGGTCCCGGGTTCGATCCCCGGTGGTGACATACAAGTGAATTTTGTATGGAGTTTCATGCTCTCCGGTTAAATTTGGAGCCCAGCCAAAAAAAAACACGGTGGTTAGAAGGAGCTAAACCAGGGTTTGTGTGTAATTTGTGTTGAGCGTCATACATAGAAAATATGATGACTCTCGAGGCGGGGGAAGTGTGGCAGGACAGCCTACTTGCGTTGTAGTAGGTAGTAGATATATAGCCAGTAAAAATCTACTGAGCTAACGGAATATTTCTTTAGCTCATTCGGTTAGGTGGCTGGCTGACCTGCTAGTGGTCCCGGGTTCGATCCCCGGTGGTGACACGTTGCAATTCAGTGAAGAGACTCATGCTCTCCGGTTACACTTTTAATGTTATGAAATACATATTATTTACTATAATAATAATATATATCCTTATTATGCCCCACAACGATTCTTTATGTTCGATTTTTAACTCGGTAATTCCGACGAGTTCGTGGTGTAATAGGTAAGGTAGAAGTCTCGTAAGGGAAACGACCGTGGTTCGAATCCGACTATGGACTTTGTTATTTTTTAACGTTATAAAGTCTTTATCTTTGAAAATTTTGAGGATAGTAAATCATAAATTTTACTAATTCCAAAAATGAACAGATTTCAAAATCTGGCCTTGAAAAAAAAAAACAAAAAAGTAAAGTATCCTTTGTTCTAACTGGGATGAGATTGCTGGGGGGATCCGACTCAGATCACCCCTGGTAGAACAAAATAGCTGGTGTGTAATAAAAAGATCGTCTATACCTTTAAGATTTTCTATAAAACAATGGCAGTAGAATATCGAAGGAACAAGTGATGTGATAACTACAAAAATCAACGTCCAAAGACATGTCAAATTTAAAACGGGAACACAGAAAAACAAAGACAAAACCGGAAGTGACATCAGGTGCTCCGGAAGGGTAACCATGTCCTGCTCCGCTAGTGGCACCCGTCACACTAAGTGAGTCAATCCAGGATTGTGTCCAAACCAGTGATGTCAAATCTACGAAGACGTGAAATAGTACTGAAAAAGTCCGTTTTCATTTTGGACACAGGCACGTCATATCTTTCAATGATGTCATGGTGACGGCCATATCAAGATTTTGTTGCCGAGTGCAAAAAAAAAAAAAAAAAAAAAATTAAAACTTAGGCGTAAATTCGACTTAACAGTACTTTTGACTCTAAAGTTATTTCCGTTCTCTCAGCTCTTGCATATTTATGTATCCCCATCTCAAGGGGGAGACATATTGTTTTTGTCTTTTCCGTCTGTCGTCCGTCCGTCCATCCGTCAGTCCGTCCGTCACAAAGTTTTTGGACACCAATTCTCCTACATCTATCATCTGATTTTAACCAAACTTCACAGAAAATCATGCGTAGTTGTGCATATTGTCACACCGGATTGATGGGCCAATTTTGGGGGGACTTATGCCCCTTTCTGGCTTAGAATTTTGCTAAATTATGTTTGAGGACGCTAATTCTCCCACATCTTTCAATGGATTTCAACTTAACTTCACAAGATTGTTGACTATTATGCTTTAGTTGTGCATATTGTCTAGCTGGAATGAATGGCCACCTGGGGGCAACATAAAACTTACTTGTGTTGAACATTACGTACTGGGGGTGGGGATGGGGTGGGGGGGACATTCGTTTTTGTATCAAAACCATACTTCTAGTTTGACTTTTGATCTTTCAAATTCAGAGTTTTGATTTATCACAATTGTTTTTATGGTTAAGCTCCTTTTTTCTAGAACTTTTCTGTTGACTGCTATTTAAGCTGTTCAAGTGATGCATTGTGGTTTAACACAAAACAATCTTGTGAAATAAAAGTTGAAATGGCATTTACTGATCTCTGTTGATGTTTCAAAATATTAGTGGTTAGTATAATTCTTATTATCCGAGAACACGATGCCATATATCTGTAGTAGATTTCTGTTCAGTCTTTGTTGTCAGTTTTACGCTGTTACCTACAAAACACAAATGCACAACATACTAATATATTGTAGGTCTTAAAGCAATATGAGCTGCATTTCTTCATTTTTTTTTGGAAGTTCTAAAAACGCATTGTGTCATATTCATTTGTCTTTAAAATGATATCAAATACCCTTATGCATAAAGACGCCAAGAATACTTCTTAATTTCGATTATTAATTAAAACTAATTTCAACAATCATGGCGGGTGATTAATGTCCGACACTGACCGAGATACTATGGATAGTCAACATAAACAAATGTACCACCAATCGGCAAACTTCGGCTGGGTGATATGTGTCTACATTTGACATTTGTGTTACACATGACTTTTCGGACTATTTTGCTCCAAGGTGTGTAGTTAATAACAAACCCAGAAAAAGGCGAAAAAAATTACTCCGGATTACAATTCTTTTCATTTTCCGTCTCGGCGTTGGCTAACAGTTTACCATAAGCCCGACTGGGTTCTGATTTTAAAGGAGCCAGTCTATAATAAATGCGTACGTAAAAAAGACGAGGTTACATCGGTCGAATTCATGACCAGTGCAATGAACACATGGAGTAAGTTTTTTTTCAAGGAACTAAAGCCCTTCCGTGTTTAAAAATAATCAGGACATCATTGAAAGAATAATATGGGTAACCGTTGCTTTTATTATTTTACCAATGTAAACAATAATCTATACACTTATCTTTCAACTTTTTATTTGCTCATTGCACGTGATTTTATCTGACCATGACATGTTGTCAGTATAAACAATGCCGTTACGCATGTATCGTGAACATTTGACCTGAGGTCTTGCATGCATACGAATCATTCCGAGCATACATTTTTACTGGCCAGCAATTAATTAATTCATGTTACATTTTCCTTAATTTTGAAGCTTTATATATTTTCTCGAGGTATTGGAATTGAAACTGCCTTTTAAGTTAAATTGATGAATTCTTCTGGAACCAAAAAATTGAAAAATACAGCTCACGTATTCCCACAATTTTCCTGTTTTCTTTTTGTATTTTTTGTTTGTTTTTTTTAACTTTAAAATAACACTAAACGGTACTGTGTTTTCCCGGATTAAGAGGTCAACTTTTCAGCAGATATTCCTTCCCATTTTTAAGTGTTAAGTTTTTAATTGTGACGATACTTAGAAAATACCGAAATTACTGTTAATTTATTTTCTGCATAGGCCATTTCGACAACTTATGTCTCATCAGTGCAGATCAAACAAACAAGTTCATTAATCGAAAAACGTGTAAAAGCTGATGGAGAACAAGTAACCAAAAGGATCTAAATAGAAAACCCAAAATTCAGCTAAGGACAGAGCTATGCATGAGGGAGATACTCCTTACTTTTAAACAAAATTTTTAAACCAAAAATAAAAAGTATTCATGCTTCCCGCTTAAACCCCCCTTGAGACTCACTATATCATGCAAAGTTAACTTTAATATTTCAATATTAGAAATAGTACCATGACGCATTTCCAAATTTTCATGTCAATATTCTTTTTAAGAATATCATTGCGCTGGGGGTAATGGGCCGATAAATCCAGATAATAAACAGCTGCGCCAAGTCGCATGATACGCCCGTCGTCACCCCTTCAAAACTTTAAGTGATTAAAGAATGTGGTTCTCAATTTAGAATAAACCTATAACTGCCCAATTAAGATGATATCTCTTTAATAAATCAATCTGCAAAGTTTGAAGTGAGCTGATCAAACTATTAATCAGTTAGAGTGTGTTATGTATAAAATTGTCATAAATTTGAAAAAATAAAGTCCCATAACTCTTGCAAGAAAAATCTTAATTTCACGAAAAAGTATACAGACCATGAAAGAGGGGGAGCCGGAGGGGGTCTCATACCGGAATCCCGACTTTATTTTTTGCAAATCCCGAGCTACAAAGAAACTTAAAGAGTGATGAAATCCCGATTCCCGGAGATTTTATTTCTCGAAATCCCGGACTTAAATAATTAAAATCCCGAAATCCCGAGCTTTTTTGAAGTGAACTAGCCATAGGGTTGTCAAGTTAGAACACGACATGTGAAAATATGCCTTAGAATTCATAAAGTTCCATAACTCTTGCAAGAAAAATCAAAATTTCACGAAAAAGTATACAGATCATGAGGCCATCATACCCAAAACATCATTCCAAAGTTTGAAGTGAATTGGTCAAAGAGTTGTCAAGTTAGAGCGCGACATGTGAAAAATTGCCTTAAAATTGACAATTAAAGTCCCTTACAATGTAACTCCTACAAGAAAAATCGAATTTTCACGAAAAAGTATACAGATCTTGAGTCCATCATACCTAATACCTCTACAAAGTTTGAAGTGAATCGACCAAAGGGTTGTCGAGTTAGAGCGCGACATGTAAAAAATTGCCTAAAATTGACGAATAAAGTCCCACAACTCCTACAAGAAAAATTGAATTTTCCCGAAAAAGTATACAGATCGTGAGGCCATCATACCCAATACCTCTTCAAAGTTTGAAGTGAATTGACCAAATGGTTATCAAGTTAGAGCACGACATATGAAACGGACGGACAGACAGACGGACGGACAATCGGACATTGGTATACCATAATACGTCCGTCATTAGACGGGCGTATAAAAACTATATCCCTTCAATGGTGACTTTACCACTTCATATACTATTATCAAAACATCATCACACTGAGATGTTGGATAAATTATACTTTTCTAATAAACCGATTACAGTAATAATAAATAAAAATGAGAGTAAAAACTGCAATAGATCAAGTCCAATATTATTACAATATTATAAGTCCATATAGCATTTCTTGTTTGAATACAGTACACAAATAAACATATTATTATTCTGTAACATATATAACTTTAAGATTATATATCTGAACCGTAAGAGTATCGTGACTTCACAAAATGAGATGTATTAGCATGACTTTTAGAAATACCGTATAATGTTTGCAAAGATTAAATTTACAACAAACCACACAATCCACACGTGGCAGGACAGGCAGACATAAACTCTGAAGAACAAATATCTGGATGATTACATTGCACCATTGGGTTGTTTAAGCATGGTTTAGCAGTTGTTGTTGGCGCTACAAAAGATGATCAATTCTTTGTTTTAATTGCTGGTGTTATTATATATTGGTGTTAACAGAATGAATTTATCTTGAAATTTGAACGTCAACAAAACTACAATATAGGGTGCAGCGAAATAATCTATAATTGAAAAACCTTAATCAGTATATATAGACCATAGGTACATGGGTGATGAGTTCATTTTTCCGCCAAGGTGGTTGTAAAAGTTCTAAAACTAATCAACCCACTTGGTACTTATTTACAAGTCACTGTTTTTAAATCTTTATAACTAGTCACACTATTCCCTTTTATGTAATGCAAGAAGAAAAAAGTTATTGCTGTAATTCTCTTAGCAATTGTTTCATTAAAAAAAATCCACCCTCTCCCTCTCTTCTTATCTTGGAAGAAGAAAGGGAGAGGGTGGATTTTTTTTTAATGAAACATGTAAGAAAAAAAAGTTATTGCTGTTATTCTCTTCATTGCCAATTGTACATGCGCTTGTTTCATTAAAAAAAAATCCACCCTCTCCCTCTCTTCTTCTCTTGGAAGAAGAGAGAGAGGGTGAATTTTTTTTAATAGAAGAGAGGGAGAGGGTGGATTTTTTTTAATGAAACAAGTGCCTGTGGCTAATTGATTGTGATGATGATTTGCCAACAAATGTAAAAAAAAACACCAATCGAATAAGAACTAAAAAGTTTAATAATGCTGAAATCACATTTTTTTTATCTTTTGAATATGAACACAATCAAAAGAAGGGGTGTAAAATAATAATGGTGTTGTATTTTCAGCATTTCTACAGTTTGGTTTCATGAATACAGCTAAACCATACTTGATATTAGTATTTTTTGACTGCCATCGACGTCTCTTTGCTAAAGTCAATCCGAAAATAGATGATGCAATAAAATGAGCAGTAATACATGGGCTGGTATCATTATATTGATTAATAAAGTCTTAAATGACCGGCCCGACCTTTCTCAGGCACATAGAGAGTGAAGCGAGAAAAGGAAAAATGGAATACAGTTATCGGATTGTTTTTAATAAAGTCTTAAATGATCGGCCCGACCTTTCTCAGGCATATAGAGAGTGAAGCGAGAAAAGAAAAAAATTGAATACATCGGATTGCTTTTATTTCGATCGAATGTAACTACTTATTGACCACAGGCACAGGCAGAGGGCCAGGATTTTTTATTATCATTTTTGTTGAAAAATATCATTATTCATACCTTCCTGTGCATATTTTGAGGTATTTTAAACATAACCATATTTTCACCTCTTTACTATAAGTTAAAATGTAAGAATAGGGTTACGTTTATAACGCATTAAAGGTTATGGTTATAAGGGTTATGTTTATAGAATAGGGTTATGTTTATAACCCATCCGGAGCACCTGGTGTCACTCCCGGTCTTTTGAGTTCACACTGTCGGTACTTTAGTTTTTCGTGTTGTATCATACTGTAAAATTTTTAGTTTTGTCTTCGTTAGTGATGTTTGTGGTATCGATTTGTCCTTGTGATTGTTTGAATACTAAAGAGATTTACCAAAGCTTTTCAAAATTTTACCATGGTACTGTTTGAGGGTTAGAGAAGTAACATGTACCATGGACTTCAATTGGTTTTGTGTAAGAGTTAGAGAGCTAGCTGGTAACGAGTACTTCATTTTTACTACTTTGGATTATGGCTTTCCATATTGTTTGATTTTAATGCTGCTGATGAGAGGTTACTCCTTGAAATACGTGTACATGCAACTTTGGTATTTATTGTATTTTGAAACCATTGATCCGATGCCATTGGCTGTGGACCAGAGGTCCCCGAGGATATTCACCAGCCCAATAGTAAGACTTGTCTGACCTGAAAAAATTACCTTGCGTTTTATAGAAATTTACTGTTTTTATCAAAATTCTAAACCCTTAAAAATACTAAGGCTTCATTCCGTGTAAGGCACTCGGTGGATTTTCTTGGTACTTAATTTGGCTTCCTATTTTGATATTTTTGGTAACGAGTACTTTTTTTTTTACTACCATTGGATTATGGCTTTCCATATTATTTGATTGTAATGCTGTTGATGAGAGGTAACTCCTTGAAACACGTGTACAGCATAACGAAATTTATCGTTTTGTATGCAACTTTGGTATTTAGCTAGGCTATGGAATAGCCTAGCTATATAGATAGTTCTTGGAGGAAAGTGAGGAGTACGCTTACGCAGTGAGGAGAACGCATGCACGGAAGACTATTGACCAATAGGAATTTCAGATTCTCGAACATCAAAATGGCGTCCAGTTTCGTCCTGATAAAACGGGGCGGGGTTTAATTTTTCTGTTTCCTTGTGGAAGTTGAAAAGTATTATAAACATTTACCAAAGGTGGTACTGGGAACAGGTTTGAAGAGGATGATTGGATTGGTATTGCAATATCGCTTAGCCAGATTTATAAATATAAATATGATAAAAAAATAAGAACAGTAATGTATAAATTTAAAACCAGAAGTTAATAAATAAAGATGAGGTATTGCGCAATAATCAATAATATACGAATACTGTAAAAAGACTTTTCAATTGTGTTTAACAAAGCGTGATTGTAGTTTGTGGAGATGCTTAGGCAGTTGAGAACGAGAGATGGAAAGAGATAGAATTGTGTTTTTTGCGGAAGAATAAAGAGCTACCCTAGGAGAACGCAAAAACAAAAACAAAAGCACGAAACTACTTTGAGTTACTGTTGCTGTTGGCAAAAAATTAGAGGTTTGATCGAATCGGTGACTGTTTCATCACATGTGCATTGATTTGAGTATACAAATACATCATGAGCAACCACACCCTTGTCAATCAAACACGTAATTTTCTATCCAAGGCTATTCCATAGCCTAGCGTATCGTTTTTATTTCATAAAAACCATTATCCGATTTATATCATCCACTTATGTTTATAAAGTCCCCTCGTGTTTTCTAGTTATTGTATTTTGTAGTCATCGTGTTTAGTATGCATTTCATTATGATGTAAGGTTAGATTTTGTCGCAATTGTCGCCACTTAATTATATATATATTCTCAAATTCTACAGTGGAACGATAATTCGAAAATTTTAGATCCCAGATATCTTACTAGTTTATATGTATACTGTGTGTCCATGGATTCTCTTGCATCAAAAATTGAAGAAAGATTTTATTTGAGTGTCAGTTTGAAATAAATGATGGGATGAAAGCAGATCAATATTTCTGGAATAAAAACTGTATGTATAGAATAGTGTTTCATTTTAAATTTCTTCAACGATACTCAAAATCACAAAAGTATAAGATTGTGCTTAACACACAATGGTCATGCTCAACATACAATTTTCATATACTCGATCAGTGCGTACTATCTATTCAAGAGTATATAATTGTTTTTGGGTCCAGATCACAATGTCATGGCGTAGGAAATAGTTCGGTATTTGGCGACTTTTTATCAGTTTAACTCACCCTAGATCAATTATCTGATTACACATGATTTAAGAGGTGTATTTTTACTAATGATTTGAAGCGATTTGTTCATGTTTTGATAGTATTCATACACCACCGTTTCCTCAGTATCAGGCAGAAATATTATTGATTGTCTATTGATCGTTATGTAGTAGAGTTATCTTTCTTTAAATTCTGTGTTTTTAAAATCGACCAATAATTATCATATTTATGATTACATCATATTTATTTTAATACTTGATCTAATTTAAAAGTATAAATTTTCATATATAGATATGATGGTCTTTAAATTCTGAATTTTGTTAATTTAAATTTCTATTATTAGAATTAACATGAAAATATGTACTTTTATATATATTAAATGTTTTGATTACCAAATTTACAATAATGCTTAGCGCACAGTAACGGTAAATGTAATAGTTGAAAAACTAACGTTTAAAATGGTTTAATAAAGTACACCTAGTATCTCACTAATTTATTTATTTGAAGCACGATACACAAAGAAAACTCTAGTTTATCAAGGAAGGGGCTTTTATTCCTGTCTACATCTTGATGTTAGTTAACTTGTACCAGGGAATTATCTGTTTTATAATTCCCTGCTTGTACCAACATAGTTTAAGCGGAAATATTTCATTATGGATATACATTGTATATCAATCAATTTTAGAAATAAAAGATATGGCCATGTCTTTTCTTTTAAAATCCTTAATCGTTCCGTATAGTATTAGTTCACTTTGATTTGAATAAAAATGTGTAATGTTTAAAAAGTCATATTATTATTATCTATAATAATAATTAGAATTGTGAAAAACACAAACAAACAAACAAACGAATTGTGAAAAACACAAACAAACAAACAAACAGCAAACAAAACTGAAATAGAAAAGACCCCTATGCTCGCAAATATCTGTCAGATTAGTGATTGTATTACATGTTGCAGAGACAAAGAGTTAATCCGTTGTAAAAATCGGTAATAACACGCGTGTGCGAGACTTCCCGTGAGGTAAGCCGATTTTTAATTCCATATACCTGTTATTTTGATTAAAACTGTACAGAAATGTCAACAAAACGTTTTTTTTTTATTGAATGTTGAAAAATTGTCATGGATATTAATTGTAATATCAGGATGCATCATCAACCCGAATAATCCAGTCGTTATATTCCACTCACTACGATCGCTACATTAGTAGAAGAAGGAGAGAATCGGATATGGAGAAGGATTGAATTATTCGAGTTAATGCATCAGTAAAAACAATAACTTTACCATCGGAACATTGTGCCCGTACAGGTAAACCTTGACTAAAATTATGAGGAGTTCCGAACGGATTCTAGTGTTGCATCATTGGAGCGAGTTAACATGCGCGATGTTAACGATTTCGAGTAGTTGCTAATCTCTGTATGTCTCTAGATATTGATAGGCATTTAATTCGATTAAAATCAAATAAAAACCTAACTGTGTATTATCTAGTACATGTGCAGTTTTGACCCCCCTCAAATTTTCTATACTGCTAAGAAACAGAAAGGGCTAATGGTGATCCTGAGAGCTTACGACAAGAAGAATCCAAAGAAACGAACCCTATAAAAATGAAATAAAAAAGAAATCATAAACATAAACGCATCTTTTTGTTTTGTTTTTGGTTTTGTTTTTGTTTGTTTGAAAATGATCCTTTTCAAAACTGTACAGGTATTACAGGTATGTGAACAATCGAGTATCCTTGGATATGGGTTTACCCATATCTTATCTTGTTATGCTTAACAATGGTACCTAGCATATAATCATTATTGTTCTTATCTGAGAAAGAGTGCATACCAAAAAAGTGGATGCCAAAATTTTCTATATGAATTCTAATTGAAACCAAATCATAAAAAGGGAAAGAAAATCTTACTGCATAATTCACACGAAATCCGACAAAATTGTTTGAAGTCAGTTTCACAAATATTTGGATCACCACAGGTAACAAACGGACTGTCTGTACAAGCAGCTTCTGTTGTCTGGATGTTTTGGATTGGTAGAGATGTTGTTGAATGAGTAGCTGGATTGGCTTCTATTGGTTGTTTGGTGGTTTTTGGTTTGATAATTGCCACTGAAAAGGGAACTTTTGTCATTACAAATGAAGCATTTATATGCAATAATCATTGATGTAGAGTGGGTTGCTTTTATGTTTCTCTTTCTAAGCACAAATATATATATATATTGCAAAATAATTTTCCTGAAGAGAATCCTTAAATAGACTAAAAAAGAATCCTTTATTTGTTTGATTCCTCCATGAAACAAACTTCTATCAAAAAGATACTAAAATTTATGATAAAAGGGACGATTTTTCTTTTCCAATAGTTAATTATCCATTTCTGGAGGGCGATGTTCCATCAGCGCCATCATATGGTGTTTACATATCTCAACTTGTTCGATTTGCTCGAGTATGTAATAAAGTTTGCGATTTTAATGAACGGAATCTTTTCATAACTGAAAAAACTATTACATCAAGGTACTAGTTAAAATCTTTACTAAATTTTATCATCGATATAAAGACTTAGTTCATAAATACAATGCAACCTGTAAACATCTAATCAAGGCTGGCATTTCACATCCCTTATTTTATGGTAATGTTTTACATAAGAGTAAAAAATACTTAAACTCGCCTAACAAACTTATAAAACCTTTAAATCGTCTAATTCATAAGGGTTATAATTACGGTATTGTCGTCAAGTCATTACGTATGGCCTTCTTTGGTATTAACATTGATTTTTTGATAGGGTCTTTGCATTTTAACTAAACACATTCTAAATTTCTAAAATCAGTATTGCATGGACATGGGTTATGTATTCCGGTATATACATGAAATCGTTATGCTAAACTCCTCACAGGAAGGGATCTTGGTGGAAGCTGTATATTGAGGGTACATAATTTGTTAGTTGGTCTGGAGCTGGCATGTCAGTTAACTGCTAGTAGTCTCTTGTGATTTCATGTTTATGTCCGTATATTTAGTTCTTTCAGTTTTATTTTTCACAATTGGCTCAGTCCTGTTGCCAACTGAATTTTACTGTTGTTACGATTGTTTTTTTGATTTATCACATTGGCTATAGGGGGAAGGTTTGGATCCAATAAAACTAGTTTAACCCCGCCGCAGCAGGTTTGCGCCTGTCCTAAGTCAGGAAATTTATTAAGCCTTTGTATGTCTTGTCTGTTTTCTAGTTAGTTCACTTTATGTCTATGGGAGTCTAGGATGATGTTTATTTCGCTGAACTTGATTACTCTTTATTTAGGGGCCAACTCCGACCTGCCGTTGGGTGTGGGGTTTCCTCACCGTTCATTGAAGATCTTATGGTGGCTTTGAGTTGTTATTACTCCCCTTTGGGTCGTTGTCTCTTTGACACATTCCCAGTTTCCCTTCTTTTTCCTATTCTATCAAAATATGTTTTTGAAACCCTTACCCAAACTCCTCCAAAAATTTGATCAATATAGTTATCAATATGGTGAACATGATGTTCTATCAGAGAAGACATGATATGAATCACTATATTCAAATGATTATTTTTGTGCATCTGTATAGTGTCTGTAAGTCAAGTGACGATCGGAAATTTGCGATAAAATACAATTCGAAAACGTCTTCCCACAAAACATGCCGTCTGAGGACTATAAGAGTCATTATTATTACACATGTATTATTATTTTTTTTTCAGAAATATACAACTTCAGGGTATAATTTTTATTTCAAAAACCAATATAAAAGGAAAAGTATGCCACGATGAAAACCAGATGTGCAGTATTCTTGACTTTCTAATTGATATTATATTTGTTACATTTAGAGGTGATATTTATCAACAACAAGTTGGCATACCAATAAGCACCAATTGTGCTCCTCTACTTTGATTATATTTTGATTATGTTCTACGCATCTTTTGCTAAATGGACCACATTAATATATCCACCAGAAGAACAGATAAAGGAAACGTCAGAAATCACAAGATCTACATCTTTTTTTTGACTTGCAGTCGAATTTAACGAAACTGGTAATCTCAGTACTACAATTTACGACAAAAGGGACGATTTTGATGTCAAAATTATCAATTCCCTAACATGGGCAGCATTATTCCACCTTCTCCTGCTTACGGAGTGTATGTTTCACAGTTGATTCATCACACGAGAGCTAGCACAAATTTTACAGACTTTCTCATTAGACATAGTTATCTCCGTGACCGCCTCATTTATCAAAGCTTCAAACTATTCCGTATAATACGATCATTAAAAAAGTTCTCTTATAGATATCGGTCCCTTGGGGAAAAATTTGAAGTTTCGGTCCGAACTCAGATTCAAAATCCCTTTTAACTTAGTATTTGGATGATCATTACTTTCAACCACCTACGACCTTTAAATGGCAGTTGCTGTTAACTTGCTACCGGACACTACAAACGAAAGGGAGGTTTGACATGCTATAAAACTGGTTTAACTCAACATTTCCTTTGAAATGCATGTACCAAGTCAGGAACATTGCTGTCGACAATTTTCCAGTGGTTTTTGGTATCATAGACATCGGCTCTTGACAACTCTGTTCGGTAATTTTGTCATTGCCCCCTTTATGTGTCTAATATTTTCAGTATTCAATGAGACTTACTGACACTTTTGCAATTTACATAAAGTCTTAGTGTTGCAAGTGACTTATTTTATTTATTTGACTGACATGTACGTTAGAGTATAGTTAGGAAGTTAATGGTCTTAATTTTTGGTTGAATAAAGCTAAAAATATATAATCTTATTTGCCGTTTCTCCCCTTGAATGCAGCATTAAAAAGCTATTGGAAAGACCGATCGGCTTATTAAAACAGTTATTTGCCTGCTATGTATATCTTTAGAGCGTCACATCGTATCCTAGCATATCAGGAACGAAGTGTTTATGAAAAATTGCTTGCACAATATAGTGTTATTGCAAAAGATAGTTCACTTGGTTTAATCCATTGATGTCAATAGCTTTTTCAATTGGTATTTTTTATCAGATATTTTTAGTTTAAAAATGTCCGCTAATTCTTGGTTAACAAAAATACTACAATAGGCATTGTAAAGGCGATGCTTAAACATGTATATTTATAATAAAATGTACTTACGAGGTATTTGGACTGCAAATAAGGATATAATAATAATAATTAATTGGGCCCTCTCAATATCAAAACATTTAGCATTTAGATCATATTGGTT
>MJUU01073243.1:0-13607 GCA_002080025.1 Modiolus philippinarum | reverse complement strand
AAAAAAAAAATTACAAAAAAAACAAAAAACAAAAAAAAAACAGAAATAAAAATTAAAAAAAACAAAACAAAAAAAACCCCAAAAAACAAAAAACAAAAACGAAAAAAAAAAAGAAAAAGAAAAAAAACACATAAATTTAAGCATAATGGTCAACCACCAACATATGGGCAAGTCAAAATAAGAATAAAACAACATCTGAAATGATGAAGTTTTATTTCAGCCGCAGATTGTACGACTCATCACATGTTGTTTTGGAAGTGGTTTTGCTTGTTAGAAATTGAAACGTTATTCTTTTTATTGTTTCTATTAATCTGTAAGTTATCATAAAATACTGGATTTGGTCTTTAAAACAAAGAAAGGTCAAACTGTGATACCAGAGTACTCATAATCACTTAAAAATATATCTATCACATATATCTCAACTTTAAAATAATACTTACTGGGTTTTATAACTATAAATAAATCAAAGCATTTCATACAGTCACATAGGATCATACGATATAAGAGGAAACAATATTAAAATGATAGGCACTCACGCCAATTATGACCTTAAAGCAAATGAAAGGCCTATCAAACATTATAGCTTTTTAACAAAACTGAATCTAGTCAAGTTATATCATCTTTTTATACTTTTGTTTTTCTGGCCTTCCAAATATCTTGATTTCATCTATAGCGGATAGATATATGTTGTCGAAATGGCGATGTGATGCTGTTGATGAAGAATTAATTTCCGAAATGGCCATACAGCTCATTAAAATTATTGCAGTTTAAGTTAACATATGTGTTATGGTCTCATGTTCATTTACTCCATATCCTTTCGTAAAATATTTAATACAGGAGTTTGTCTTTTATTGCAGTGTGGAGTTGGTAAAACAATTCCCCGTAGTAGAGATGTATGCTCTTTATTTTTCTTAGATATGGTGTCCTTGTACATGAGATAATATCTCATGTGCACACTTTGTTCAATTACTTTTATCTAAATTTATGTAACTTCTAAAACCGAAGGATTAACTCCCCCATCGTAGTTTTGTCCTTTTCTATATTTGATATTATTAATTATTCGGATTTCGTTTGGTTTTATCCATTTTAAGCATTTTTTTGAAATTATGGATTTCCTTTGTTTGGGTTCTAGTGTTAATGAGGAATTAATTTCCGAAATGGCCATACAGCTCATTAAAATTATTGCAGTTGGAGTTAACATATGTTTTATGGTCTCATGTTCATTTATTCCTTATATTTTCGTAAAATATTTTACTGGGGTCGGGGGTATAAAAAAGAATTTCTTATACACCTTAAAACCAAATCTGGCTTATTTTTGAGTGAGGAAAACAAAACTATCTAAAACGTCACGTTTTAAGACATCGTAGTTTTTTCCTGAGCTATATTTGATATTACTGATTATTCGGATTTCGTTTGGTTTCATGCATTTTAAACGCTTTTTGAAATTATGGATTTCCTTTGTTTGGATTCTAGTGCTGCTGATGAGGAATTAATTTCCGAAATGGCCATACAGCTCATTAAAATTATTGCAGTTGAAGTTAACATATGTGTTTGGTCTCATGTTCATTTACTCCATATCCTTTCGTAAAATATGTCGTTCAAAGCTTTCTTAGTGTCATATAATTTGGTAAATCTTCGAACAAATAAAGGATTATGAAGTAAATGCACATGCGACAAAATAAATATAAATACGTGGTAAGATTAAGCAAATGGAACAACGCTTCCATTGCTATTCTTCATCTTAAAGTCACCATGAGGTCTTCAACAAAGAGTAAACACTCCTACATCATAGTAAGTTCACCGGATTGAACTGAATTCACTTGCTAAATGTTGAACAACACTACTTGCGAAGTATTAATTATGAAGTCGCAAGTTTTAAAACATGTCATCCTTAGAACTTAAATAATGGGTGATGGAATAAAGCGGTGTGAAGAGTGGAGTATGTATTAATTGTTAAACTATAAGACATTTTCATATGCTTTGTGTCTGTACATGAATTGTTTATACAGACCTAAGATGTATCATGCCCTTCAAGGTCATGTCATATAAATGAAAGTCATGTGCTCATGTAGTGTAGAAATTGTTTTAGGTGATATCAAGACTATGAGAAAGACAAGTTCCGTCAATATTTCATAGATAAATAATATCACAGGAGACCACATCAGCATTTACTTGAGTAAACTGACAGAAGTTGACTTGATATTACATTAGAAATGGATCTATTTGTTTTTTTTGTATTTTCATATCACTTGAATCTTTACTATTTGGAAAGGACACATTTCTGTATATTTATGTGCAATACCTACATTTATTGTATAACATTAGTTTTTTGTGCTGTATTTGAAATGTTAGTCACGGTGTTTTGTGAGTGTGTACTGTCTTTGGTCTTCCATCTTCTGGTGTTGTGTTATTGCTTTTGTCGTGTCTCTCGACTTTGAATTATGTAATCTTGTGCTTTTTTCCTTCGTATTCTACTGCCGTTGTTTCTTAAGCAAGGAAGGATAAGTAAGCCTGCAAATATAACTAAAACCTCCTTACGTCAGTGATGACAATAATCTTTTTAAGACATTTAAGCTTTGCTAAACGATTAATAAAAATCACATGAGTATTTATAATTGTAGAATATAAATTGCACTTACAACTGCTATTGAAATATTGAATTCTATGCAGAACAATTTCCAAAGTATTCAATCATGCAATAACTTTCTATTGTGAATTTTCGAATATAGCGAGAAGTTCAGCATACTGGCCATCAAATAAAACTGGACTTTTCATTGCCAGTGATACAGGAGCCGTGTATGAGGCAACAGTTCTTGCTCACACTTCAAGAACACCAAAAAATAATAATCCATGTTTTATATAGCTCTGTCCTGGCGTGTTTGATGTTTCGTTTTGATCCTATTGGTTATTTGTTTTCTATCACTATTTACGCATATTCAAGCTTGTGATTTTACAATTGTTATGATTTGATCAGCACTGAATGAATAAGTTGTTGAAATGGCGATCTGAAGAAACTAAATTTGAAGTAATTTCGGATTTTTTTTTATTTCTGGCGTTTTATTTTGTCGGTGGTGTTTTCTTTTTGTGTTTCTTTTACTTTTCCATGTTTTGGGGAATGCATTTTTTTTCCTCTGCATTTGACTCGGTATTCAATAGCATTTATCAATCTCAATATAATTTCTAACTCTACTTACATAAATTGCCGAGTGCCGACAAAAGCACTGCAAAACAGAGAAGATATTAAGTATCTACCACCAGGGGAAGTGCGAGACAGGAGAATCTCAGACACTTCCAGTCTCGGGATGATTGAAATATTAACCGAGGGCGTCTGAGATTATCTTGTCTCGCCCTTCCACTGGTGTTTGATTTTATTTCTCACTGTATTCACCCTAAAATATACTAAAATCCACACAAAAATATCGCCCCTTTAAAACCCTTGAAACTTTTTATTTCACTTAAGGCCTCACATGAGGCATAATAGTACAACATTACACATGTAAAATACGGAACAAACATATATACATATACGAATTAGTATATGCAGATGGAAGTAGATAATGCAAATTACTAGTTATTAAATAGAGATATAACAATTTAACGAAAATTTGCCAATCCAATAAGTACATATTTATCTTGACTATTCATTATCTCAGAAAAACTAACAATGTTTCTGTTATTATATATATGAACTGGTATAAATTTATATCTTTCAGAGCAGAAAAAAATACAGTTTAACAAATAGTGAAACTCATCACCTATTTCTTCCTTTTTACATAAATCACAAATTCGTTCAGATCTATCTATGCTAAAAAATCTACCAGCCTCAATTGGCACTTTATGACTACCACATCTAAACTTGATAAGACTATATAATAAATCTGGTGGAAGAACAGAGAGATATTTCTCAAACCCAAATTCAGATTTATAAATTCTATAATTAATACACTTAGGTGAATTAAATATTTGTGTTTTCCACTCTTCAACAAATTTATTATGAAAAAACTGTTTTACAATTTTTGACAGATTAATATAAGCTAATGCAGTTTGATCATTCCAACATTGATAATAACCACATTCAAGCAACTTAGTTCTTATACATGACAGCCATTTAGAATGATACACATCACCTGCATCAAGTCTATATAATATATCATACAAAGTGCGAGAAATGTTCTCTTTTTTACCATTTATCATTCGTTGCCAAAAACCAACCTTTCTGGCTTTTATATATACTGACATAGGAATTCTACCAAGTTCTCCATAAACAATACAATTTTGAGTACATTTTTTTAACTTTCAATATGTTTACACAAGCAGTTATGTCCCTTTTTGTAACGTCATAAAATTAGGAATGTATACCCGAGCGCGCCATATTTCAAAAGACGATTTTTCTCGTATTTCCCTGTGAAGTTATACTTCAAATGATATAACAATTTTAAAAGACTAAATATTAAATGCTTTTATGATCACTAATTAGGACAGAACCTAATGTGCCAACACGAAATTTGCCGGTAAACAGCGCCTGATTTTTTTTTTCTTACACTAGTGTAAGACAATATGAATCTAACACGGATGGGTGTGCGAGTCAAGGAAATCTCACTCACACAAGGGCAAGATTAAGGTAGACTACCTAATCTTGCCCGAGGGTGTGTGAGATTTACCTCGTCTCGTACACATACCTGTGTTTGATTTGTTTTCTCACCCTACCAACACGATCGGGCAGTTGCTCATCTTTGACATTGGACATCATGTTTCGTTCTATCAAGCATAACGTTGGATTTCTGTTGACACTAAATAATTCAAAACATATTACATTTCACAAGTATTTACTTGGCTTACTGTGGCTTTTCATTTGCGTTTACTTATACATCTGAAATTTGACCTTCCTGACTTGTGTTTACTTATGGGAGTTACGTCCTCTTTTTATGACGTCATAAGATTCAAGCGGGATTTTTGAATGTTGAGTATTACGTTATTTTCAGAATTATCTGGCACATATAATAGGTGTCGAGAGTTAAAGACACAGTTTTATAACTTGACGTCGTTTAATAATGTGCACATCTAAAAAGAAAACAAGAAGACAAGTGTAATTTATATGTCAAGCGTACACAAAAACCGCGGGAAAAAGATCGTGTAGGTGTTCTCACCCAGGCGGGTGGGTCAGACGGATAATGGGTGGGTGTGACGGAAAAATCTCACCCAGGCATTGGTTACATAGAAAGCACTACAGGTAGGGTGAAAAAAGGAAATCTTACACCGCTCGCTAAAAATTTCAGAATAAAAAAGGAAATACAATCAAATAAAATTTTAAAATAGCTGTTGCATAATGGCAATACCTGCTTGAGATTCTGTGAAAGTTTCATTAAATTTCACAAAGTGGTCTTAGAGGAGTTAACGCCACAAAGTTTGTACCCCCATGGCGAACGGACGAACAGACACCGTGATTACTATACACCGACCGCCAAACGGGGGCATAATAACATGAGGTGAGATGTAATAGCAATAGACCATTTGCCAATTCAAACGGAATTCCCGAATTTGACCTCGCGTTTTACAAACTTGGACAAAGGGAAGCAACTCCAGACCGGACAAACACGGTTAGTTTCCAACGTAAACTAACCAAAAGGTAAAAATTATTTTCTCTTGACCTGTAAGGATTCCAAACTTCGACTTTGGTGAACTTTATCAAAATAATTTGACCTTTTATGTGCCTGTTTGATTTGCTTTATATCCCAATAGATTTCATACACCAGAATGCTGATTTATAAGGGTTTCTTCGGTAAATGTGACAACCTGTTCGGTGTCACGTGACGTTGATTGAGTCAAAATTTTAAAGAACGGAACCAAAGTAGGTAATTGGCAAATCACCTATTAAAAAATTCAATTTGGTCTGAGTAAAATTCTTGAATGTATCTGCTGTTAAGAATCTTTTAATATTCTTTTTCAAGCCAAAGCTTTGCTTAAGGTTCAATAAAACGAATGTGTTTTTTTTCTGAACTAGCTCAATTCAGATTTTGAATACAATGATCAGGTGGACTTGGACGTTTTTATTGATAACAGGTTGGGTAATTCATTTTACCGTCATACATTATACTTGAAACTGAATTTCGTTTTTCAAAATTTATCTGGAGGTAAGCAAACTGTTTATGGCTATGATTTTATATGGGTAAGATTCTAAAGATGTGATACATCAAGATCAAACCACCTATGTCCGATTCTATCTTTCTTTTGAACGTTGTTCTTCAACTCTACCGGGATCAATATTGAGTAGTTTGGTGTGCATCTTTCTTGGGAAATCGTCGACGAGATGAATCATTTTCACAGGTTTTGAATATTCATTTAGTTATTGTAGCAATAATAAATTTACTCCCGTCGTCGAAAAACATTATTCGAAAATAATGAAATTTTAAAATAACTATCTTCCAACCTTAACTTCTGTATTCCGGAGAAGCAAATGAGTAAAAAAGACAGTCGTATCTTATAATAAAAACACATTTGTGCTTGATGGTTGCATGAATGATGATCACTAAACAATTTCTTGATTAAAAATTCTTAAAGGTTTTGCATGATCTGCTTTGAATGCTATGTCTATCCTAGAATCATAAATAAGGTACATGTACATGTAGCTCGGGTAATATTCAACTTTTTTATATAGTTTATAGTTTTCATCTTTTTAATACAATTTTTATTTTTTGGACATTCTTTTGCATTGTGTAATGTAATAAAAGTTCAAGAAAAAGATAGTGCTATAAGTTAATCCTATATGTTTCGAATTGATGGCCAAAATAAAAAGCCAAAATGTTCAGAAAAAATACAATAATGGATATTCATCCTTTTTTTGAAAGTTATTTAAAATAAACACTCTTTCACCATAGGAATACAATATGGACGAAATAGTCCAACCAACTTAAAATGTATTAAAACAACTATTTCATCAAAACTTATTCAACACTCTTTCCTTACGTGTTTACAAATTTTACATAGGTTGATGGGGCCTTTATTTGTTTTTTCTGGCTCTGAGATAGTTTGAGGGCTTTCCTGTATACAGTTCATTGGCGTATAAATCGAACGTAATTGGTTCTCCAAGGAAATGCATTTTGGCTTATGTAGAAAGCTTTGCTGAACACTTTGAGTATTACTTAATTACCAAATGCACGATTACATACGAAAGGTAGATATATTCATGATATGTACACAGGAATCTGCCCTACAGAAAGTCCTCACCTATCTCCTTAACTACGATCAAAATATATTTCAGCAGCGTTCCAGTTGGTTAACTAACGTAACCCGTCTGGGAGAGTTCGTAAACATGAAGTATCAAAGTAAAAATATAAAATTGAAATCTGCTGTTCCTACACTTAGCTTCTTGTTATCAATTGCCTCGTTCTTGCTTCGGTATTCGTTTGCCTATGTATTGCAACCAGAATCAGACAATTTGTTAAGCACCAATCGAGTTTATCCAAGTAAGTCTAAAGCAGATACATGTGCACACATCTTTTTTAAATTGCAAAATATCTTCTTTAGATACTCGTTACCCTTATCGAAGGCACGAAATACATCTTTAAAATAATTTTCTATCGATGCCCCTTGCTTTCTGTATGTCTTTAAATAGTTATGGAGTCGACGAATATCACCTCGATTATACATGTAATAAAACGGATAGATATCTTAACTATGATTTTAGGCCTCTTTTCTAAAAGCATTGGTAAAATATTGAAGATGACAGAAATTATAATTCGTTGTAAAGTAAGTGAGAAGCGAACCGTCAGTCAAAAAAAAAAAGAACAATCACAGGACAATGGCAACATCGGAAACGCAAAGGAAACAAAAAGGAAGCGAACATACAAATGAACAGCACAAATCGATGTGAAAACCATGGGTGAGATCAGGTGCACTGGTAGGCTAAGCATCTCTTGCTTCTTATAAAATACCCGCCGTGTTGAACATGTCAGATCCGGTAGTAAAGCCTAATCCGGTGGAGGAAACAGAAATTTTAGCTTTTAAAGGCAAAATATGTTGTCATCTGTGGACACAGATATCCCATAACGGTCCACAAGATCGTGAAGTCGACCGTTAAACCTCTTCAGCGATGACTTTCAATTATGGGTAATATACCCTTGATCAAGTCGCATATTTGTGAGTACTTTGTTCTACTACACCCCAACTGAGATTTAAAAGAAGATCGTCTCGTATTTTTTCTGATTTTCCGTACTGTACATTGTCTGAAAGTGTAATACAAAGAAGAAACTATAAGAAATAGATATGTTTGTGAACATGAACTTGCTATACTTACAACCAATAGTCCTTCCTAAAGAAAAAAAAATAAAATAAGAATAATTCAAATGTGTTATGTGTCTTTTCGTACTTAAATTACAATGGATTTACATTGTGCATAAATATCGTACCTACATCGAATATATTGTAAATGCAGATCACTACTGAATCATAGTATTTGTGAAAATAAATTTCGGTATTTCAAATCGTTGATCTAGCGAAACATGCTTATCAAAACAACGTTCGAAGATTTGCTTGTTTACACGCCATTAGGCAAAAAGATAACAATTACATTAATGCAGAAAATTAAAATTCTTATTGGAACCATGGGTTAATATAGAGAATAAAGGAATATTTATAAGAAATTAGCCAATATTGAATGAATTGATACTTTAGTTTTAATCCTTTAGTTTTAATTTCAAACTATTAATTAACCAAGGAGAATTGGGTACATTTTGAATGTTCATAATGTTTTGGAAACCACGTTTATTAAAGATATTTTAAACTTTACTTAGTCAAGGAAAAGCAGCATTGTCAAAAAATGCATTTTGTAAGATAACCTGTAGATAATAATACAGATTTTGATCTAAAGTTGCACTTCCACTGATAGATTATGAATTTTCCCCAATTTCATAACCTTTAGGAAGAACTGTATAATAGACATTTTTACTTTCATCGTCGAAACCGAATCCGAAAGAAACCGAGCCCGAAACCGAAACCATTATATTCATAATGAATTGTGTTTTTGTTTTCCTAACAATCAGATTGAAAGCAGAATTTTACTTAACAAATCTCTGGAAAACACGTTTTTCATATAAAGATTTTGATTTTAAACTCGACCTTTATACAGTTTGTTTAAAAGCATTTCTTGAATTTTAGTATGGATAAGATTTGAAGTAGGATTTTAATTTGCAGTTAAAGCATAATCTTTAAAAATAATAAAAAAAATTCGGTTCTTTGAAAATTTATTTCGCCAGATCCTTTGAATCAATTTTAAATGTTGCAATATACACATTTAATGAATATTAGCAGAAATATGGTATTTAAAGTAAGATTTTAAGTCTGTAGGTTAAACTCAGTCTTTAAATATGACCAAACTATTAAGTCTCCTGAAAATTTTATTTCAAATATCCTTTAACAAGGAATTAATAAGTTCGGATATAAAAATTTCAAGAAATTTAGCATAGAAAAGGTTTTAAAGTAATATTTAATGTCTGAAATATTTCATGCTATATATCCCCTAAAAATTGTTTTATACGTTGCGATATACAGAATGGAATTTAGCATAAACAATGTATCAAATGGGAGTAAGAACACAATTACAGAATAAAGTATGATTTCATGTGGTTTAAACTCCTTGTTTGATCATGACAAATACAGTTATTTTTTGAAAATTTTATTTTATGATATCCCGATGAAGCAGTTTTATGTTACGATAAACAAATGTCATGAAACACAAACTAAAAAATTTTATTTTTCAAACCGTAATTATTCTAAAATTCGTGAAATATTGCAACACATAAAGCTCCATTAAAATGATACCATGAAATAAAATGTTCGAAAACTGAATTATTTTGGTAAATTATAAAGATTAAGTTTAAACTACAGACGGGAAGTCTTGCTTTTCAAACCTTTTTAATGCTAGAATTTATGAAATATGTATATTACAACATATGAAACTGCTTCAAAGGATATATTGAAATAAAATTTAGTAACATTGAATTGTTTTGGTCATTTCGAAATGCGCATTTGCAGAAACTACATTTACAGTAACTTCGGTATTTTGTTATTCTAAAGATTGGTCAAAGCTCTCCCCTTAAACCTTATATATGCTAAAATTCATGAAATTTGTATATTGAAACATATAAAATTCCTTCAAAAAGGATATATTGAAAAACAATTGTCGAAAAACTAAATTGTTTTGAACATTTTGATTTTAAAAAATAAATTAAAAATCTGACTTTGCAAACCTTAAATATATTAAAATCAATAAAATTCGCATATTCAAACATTTAGAAATCCCACAGGAGGATACGACGATTTAAAAAATACACTGAACTGTTTTGGTCATTTTGAAGATTAAAAACTAAAAATCTACATTGTCATACCTTCTCTATACTAAAATCCATTAAATTTGTATATTGTAACATATAAAATCCTTTCAAAAGGATGTGATGAAATAAAATTTTCAACAATAAATAAATAAATAAATAAATAATATACAAAATTGAAATATAATACGGATAGAATTAAAAGGCAGACAAAATCTAACTATTGAAAAATTTTTCTAGTAGTTTGTTAAATAACTGTTTAAAATGAAAGTTTACAAGTGTAAAATTGGACTTAGACAGCCAAGATCAAATCCTCCAATGACCTGCTGTTCATTCGGACCTGCAAGCACCAGTCTATATGATTACTGTTATAAATAACGAGCAAAATTTACAAAGGCCGAATAACTAGGAAAATTATCACAGAATAGATGATTTAGATTTTTTTCAATTGAATTCTGAATAGCGGTTTCCGTTTCTGATTGAATGCACATTAAACACTAATTGCGATTTCTGCTTCTCATGCCTCATTCGCTAAAATTATTATTTGCATTTTCGATCGGAAACTGTAGTTTTAGTGCCAAATAACAGATTGTTTATGAAATACACATTCTAAGTATTCCGCTTCTTGTGACTATCGCTTCATACATGTGTCTTATGAACGGTTTATTTGACATAAACTTCGTTGCATGCTCCAGATTGGACCTTTTCCTAAGACTACAGAAGGAAACCCAATCAGACTCCGATAAATAATAAAGATTTAACAAACACCAACTTTAAATCCTCTTTGCCTTTTTTGAAAATGGATGGAGCAAGGAACCAAAAGTAAAAAAAACCATTACGCAAGTACCAAGAAACATTATCCTAGAATTTGATAATGATCCGTTTACTATAACCAAAGTTAAGCTGTCCAAAGAAACAAAAATCATACTATTTAACCAATTTTTTCACCCTTTATCTGAAACAGGAGTTGCCGGGAACCCGATATTATAACCCTAGCTTATGTATGTGCCGAAAGCCATACAAAAATTTGATAATGATCTGTCCGCTAGAACCTAAGTTTTGCTGACCTCGACAACGACGCCAGTGCCATAATGTTTGCGGTCGTATAAAAACGTTAAAAGTTATAAAGGTTCAAAAATGATGAGCCATTGTGTAGCAAAAAATAAACAATTTTGCATTGTATGATGGAATTCCACTACTTTGCAATAGTCCAAAGTAGAGATTTCAAAAAGAAAACTCTACAATTTGCCTAGTACTAAAACAGTTAAACCATGTTCAAACATTGCAAACACAATTCATTCTGCATATGTTGGTTTCGGTTTCGGATTCGGTTTCAACGATGAATAGTATTACGAGGAGATTAGCCTAAAAATCATTCAAGTCTCAATTTCTTGTGTTTGTTGTCTTATAAATAAAAGGAACAACAAAAGTCCGAATCGATCAAAGGAAGAGACCAGTAAAGAAAATCCGTATAACATTCGACTGAATCAGGGAAATAGCACCTTGGGTTGACTATAAGATATATATATAATTCTATGAAAACTTGTTAAACATGGAATCATGATGTCATAGTACTTACGTTCACGTGGCTTCTGGTCTGAAATAAAGTTAATTGCGATCATATTTTAATGCATAAGAGAAGATTAGATTTCATAAAAGCAGTCATGTGACTTTAAAAACAACGACAGTAGAATACAGAAGGAACAAAGCAGAAGATTACATAAGTCCAGAGACAAGGTAAAAGCAAGAACACCGAAAGACACAACACACCCAGACACAAACACTACAAATACAACACTCAAAAACTAAGGCACTAACAGTGTGAACTCTTAAAAAAAGTGACGTTATTCAGATATTTCGGGGAAAAATCCAACGAGAAGCAATTGTCTTTCGCTGAATCTATCGACCCAATTACTTCGATATGATGTTCAATAAGGAACGGACCATTTGATTTTCGGGGGTGGGGGGGGGGGCTGGGCTTTCACCCGAGCCGGAAAAAAATTTTTGGCGAGATTATTTTTCCCGCTTATATACTATGCAAGGAAATTTTGTTGAGCCAGGCTTTTTTCTAATGGACAAAGTCAGAGCCAGATTTTTTTTTCAACCCAGGTGTTGCTCAGAAATTTTTTTGGGGAAAAAATCTGGCCAGAATTTTTTTTCTAAAAATTACCAGGCCCCCCTGAAAATCAAATGGTCCGTACCTAATTGACCCTGTTGATGCTTTAAGGTTCTGGCATACCATTAAAGTCTCACTTACTATATTTAAACAATAACATAACCTCTTCATGCAGAAGTAACAAAATTGCTTACAATTGTGGCTAGATGTCGGAACCATTCAGTTTATGCTGAATAATTTTGACTAGCAAACAAAAATTGCAACTGAAACAGGAAACACTGGGTTTTGTTAGTTTTTGAGAGTCCTCAAAAACCTTGCCATTTTTTGTTTGTTAAAAAGTCTTTACACCGGAAAGTTTTGCATACATGTAGGAAGTAGAATCTCATAGATTTAGTGATATGCACATCTTATGTTGCATGAACGGATAACAATATTGGTTAACACTTACCACAACAATTGTCAATACAGGTTCCATGTTCCACACGCACGTATGTATCTGTGTTTTCCTGAAAATGATTAATTAAATAAACATGAACAACATGATTTCTTTTTATCATCATTGATAATTTTATGCTAAAGTATCATTACGAAATGTATCTCAATATCAAATAACAAAGCGTTCTGTTTTCATTGTTATTGATACAGTTTTGTCATGTTAGCTATACCAAGTAACAACTAGTTTTGATTTAATTTCTGACATTTTTATCAGTGTTGATCATTACTTTTTACAATAAATATACAATGGCTTGGTTTGGATAACTTAGAACTATACATGTTTTCTATGGTCGAATAGGTGATAGTGTTATTTAAAGTTTGGAAAAAATGTATGATTGTTTAAGTTGATTCGTAGTTCCGGGAATTTTTGACACCTGGAATTGTTAAGCCTTATATAATCAGAGAAAAAATAGTATATATTCGTACAACTATTTGCAGAAATTTTGAAAGGATGACCGGCTACACATTTCCACAATTGAAACTGGGTCGAAATTTCTCCTGTTGGCAACTGTTGGACAGAAAACCAACATTTATTTTTATTCAATATAAAAATTTAAAATAATGAGATAAGGAATATCGCTGTCAATTGAAGAGCTGTCCGAAGTAGAAGTTTATTTTTTAGGCCCTTTTGGATTTTTTTCATGAATAACCGTTTGGTTTTTGGTGTACAA
>MJUU01073241.1:23340-58348 GCA_002080025.1 Modiolus philippinarum | reverse complement strand
CCTAAGCTGTTAACATAACCATCTGAAAGTGTAAGCAATGATTTGACGTGATTTGCTAGAGATAAATTATTACAGTCGTAAACTGTTTTTCCGTTTTGGAGGACTGTCATTTGACTGAGAAAATTTGTTACATCTGAAATAACAGATACTGTGTCGTTGTCCAGTGCTGCTCCGTCAGCTAGTTTATTTACATTAAACTTGATTAAAAAATACCCATTATACCAGTCATAAAACGAAGCCTTATCATTTATGCTAAATTTGTAGTCCGTTTTTGTTTGTTGTTGACCATTTTGTGGAGACACTATAGGAGTATCTAGTAAAAAGTTACAATACTCATATCGATTACAGAACTGTGTTCCTCTAAACATTTTTTATTACTGGATTATTATTTTTCTTTCTTATATAAAAAATGATAGAGTTTATAAACAGTGTCTTAAACAGGTTAAACAAGAGTCTTGAGCGTTGGAAAAAGAGTAAAACCTATAAGATTTTTGTTTTACTTATGAGATGCTTAAACCGCAAGCAACGTAAAAAATGTGAGTGAACTAAGAATCTAGCCCGTTTTACCCGTCTCAACTGTAGTGAATAACAAATCTTACATGTTTGTTTATTCTCGTTAGTCCCGTAGATAGTAGTTGATATGGGAAAAAGCCGTAGGTTTTTGAAAACATGTTTTCAAAAACCTACGGCTTTTTCCCATATCAACTACTGGGCCACAAATGAATACTCCCGCTTCCAAAGTGTAATACAATTCTTTAAACAGTTGTCCAGACCAAATTTAAAATCATCCCCACTCATTCAAGCCAAGAAACCACGAAGAAATTTCTCATCCATAGATTGTTAAAGTAAAACTTCAACATATCGGCAAACAGGAAGTAGCAACACCACAGACCCGACAATAGCTTACATGTTACAACTCATCATAATCAAGCTTCTGGCCAAATATGAAATCCTTCCAACATACCTTAGCGGAGAAAACTGTGACGAAAATTTCTCATCCACAGTGTGTAATAGTAAAACTTCAACATATCGGCAAACATGAAGTAGCTTCACGACAGACTCGAAAATGTTACACGTTACAACTCATCATAATCAAGCTTCTGGCCAAATATGAATTCATTCCAACATATACAAGCTGAGAAAACGGTGACCAAAAATGTGTGACGGACGGACACCGACGTCACTATATACCAGCCGCTTTTTCAAAGCGGGGTATAATAAACAATGATAAATATTTTGTTAAAATTCTCTAATTTACCCGATAATTTCAACCAAAATAGCCGAACTGTGCATAATATATTTCTTGCTTATATGGCCGGTGAACTGTAACTTTTATTTCATTTTTCAAATGCTCTAAGAACAGAGTGTAAAACATGGAAATATCAGAAAATTCGGCCTGACAGTTTTAGACCCCGTATCACCTCAACCTGATTTTTTTAAATAAACGTTTTCAATTTATCAGTTTGCTCATGAACTCCGGTTTCCTGCTTGTATCATTTTGCACTTTTTTAATATGTAGTGTTTAAACTGTAGTGTGATTTGTGCACCGAGCGACAAAAATATTTTACCTGTATGAGACTGGGCTTGTACATCGAACGACAAAAACATTTTACCTACTAGAGAAAAATTCTAGGTTTTGACAGGATCCGAGGCACACCACTAATTCGGCCTCCCATTGACTCGTATGTTAAATTCCGGGATTTCAAAAATTCCAATAATATAGAAGTGAATTTTCCTAGGTGCGGGAACTTGTTTTGCGTTAACAGATCACCAACACGATAAAATAAATACATTTAAACCATTTGTCGTATGGTCAAATAAGAAAATAAAATTGAATAGGAGTTCCGCGGATCCGATTAGTGACGTCACAAAATCTAATTTACATAGGCAAATAAGCATTTTTGGTTGGCAAAGCCAAAGAATTATCACTATATAGCATTGGGATAGAATTTTTAATCTTTGATAACTTTTTTTATTATATGCACGATTTTGGATCTGTAAAAGGCATGTTAAACTTTGAGATATTCCTATTTTTTCTACCGACTTACCTTTTAAATAAAACAGACAAATATTTTTTTCATGTGAATTTCATAAATGTGAAAGTTTCGATAAATTATATGGTTTACAAAATACGCTAATTCTTTATATATTAAAATAAAAAACTGAAAATTTTTACATCCTGTAAAAGTTTAAACATTCCATAATTGAGATAAAAAAAATTATCCAATTATCTTGAATAACAAATTCTCACCAGTTAATTGAAAATGACATTTTTATGACCCTAATCAGTGACTACGATTTCTTGCCAACCAAAGGAAATTTTTCAAGCTTGTGACGTCACGGCGGAAACTCCTATTGAAACATTCCGGTTAATTTTGTACATAGTCGCAACAGAGAATTTTCGGTATTTGGTCGTATTTCATTCGATCCGTTCTAGCTTGTTATGCAACTTAATCATGTTTTTTCAACTGTTCTTTGCTCTCCGTCATTCACCTAGAAATATTCTATGATTTTGCTGATTATAACATGTATCAATTGGCTGGAGTCACTACAAATGAAAAGGCACTATTTTTTATAGTACTATTTTCGAACATTGGCGTATTGAAATAGTGTAGTGCGCCCTGACAATATTATGGCTTTGACATTTAACACAATCTGGGCACACAGAAGCTATAGTTAGTCGTCATATAAGCGGGAGGTTGATGCATCAATAAACCTGGTTTAACCCACCATTTTATTTATAAAATGCCCGTTCCAAGTCGGGAATATGACGGCTTGCCAAAAATGTTCTGTGTCGGATTGTGTTCCCCTGATTCAGTCGAATGTTATACGGATTTTCCTTACTGGTCTCTTCCTTTCATCGATTCGGACTTTTGTTGTCACTTTTATCCCAAACCCAGAGAAAGGGACAAAAATCAAATGAACAAGTATTGCTTACTTCTGCTAATTGATTTTTTTTATGTTATCAGGTTATATCTTTCATTACTTATCAATAAGATGGGTATCTTAGAAACTAGTTCGACATTTCTTGAACATATCTGTGATAGTTTGGGTGCACTGGGAATAGTATATGATTTGTTTCCAAAATGATTTTGAAAACCACAATGGCTTTTATAATCGTATTTCTTGACAGCCTTGGCATCAAGAATATCAAAGGTAGTGTGATATATAAGTTAATGTCAACTGACAGTCCAAAGAAGTTTGTTTAAATGGGAATTTGCATATTATAATCTACACAACCCTAGTTTCACTTGGGTCACGAAATATCACTTCGATATGTGAGATACCATTTAGGAAACCTTTTCAGAAACCTAATAATGTCTGGATTCGGCTGATCTATTTGTCTGCATGGTACCTTTTGTATAAAATAAAACAAAGAGAATAATAATGAGGTGTGGGAAAAGCCCATAGTTGAAGGCATCGTGGTAACTTAAACATAAAGAACAACAATAAAAGCGTTGTTCCATTGCTTTTTACCATGTATTTGTAGAGACTTTGTCTCATGTGCATTTACTCCATATCCCTTCGTTGTTTTCCTCAGTTTGTAAATTTTCAACTCGTTAAGACTGCGATTTTTTTCTTCTTCAAGATATTTCGGTCACATGGTCTTATGCACTTTACAATTTTAATTTTAATTTTGCTTTAACTGATCTCTTTCATAAATTGAAATCAGATTCATTTGATCGAGATATGCACTTAAAATTTCGATTCTATTGATGTTTATAGATTTCATGAGCTTGAAAGTACTACATTTACTTTACTTTAAGCATATTTATTCAATTAAACACATGATGATAATAACATATACATATAAACAAAAACATATAGGGATTCAGAAACTAGCAAAGCTATTATTAATCTGTCTCCCTGTAATAAAAGCAACAAAATGTAGTAGACATGTAAATACAACATTGTTATATATTAGATGATATCATTATATTTATATTATTGTAAGGGTGTCCACCCGTTGTCGTCCACGATAGTCTACAATAAGAACGGCAAGGGGGACTAGCCATACCTAATTAAACAACCCGGCCAGGGAGTGGAAACGGTGAGTCAATAGATCAGTGACTGAATCTCGACAATAAAGGATTGGACGATGTTAAAAATGCGTACGTTTTCGTCACAAGTTAAAAGTTCGCTACCATGGAGTAAAGTATTCACACTAATATTTCTATTGAGTCTACATTTAGGTCAGATATCTCGTTAATATTGCCCAGTTTTGGACTTAGTACTGGAAATTGTTACTTTACCTATTTCAGAGAATAAATAAGCCAAAAATAATTCATTTAGAAGCCTGCATATCCTTCATAACGTAAAGTCATATGTCGGTCTAAATCTCGGGGTATGTAATTCGAGTAATCAATCACTATCTCCTTAAGGTAGATCGCCTAATACAAATATCTGATTTTTTTTTTTTTTATTTTACGATATTTTGTATAGGTTTTACCTCATTTGTTCAAAAAAATGAAATAAAAATGATGTCAGCGATCACCTTTTCCTGTTATCAGGCTTAGAAAATTAGACAAAATTCGGTGTTTTTCAGCAGTTTTTACAAAGAATATGTAGGAAACTGCGAGAACATGCTTTTTGTATAGCTTTCATATGAGATAAATTTTATATCAGACAGATTTTTATTTTTTTTTATTTCAGACATATAAACTTCAACTTTCTGTTGAGCTGAAAAATCTATATGTTTGATTCATATAGTTTACAAAATAGTCAATATTTACGGGGAAATGTAGCTAATTCGCGGGAAAGTGTATGTTAATTTATTATGACGTTACAATGAAAAGGCCAATACAGGAATATTCCGGTTTGAAAATCAAGTCTATTCAACATCAGATTTGTTGCATTAATATCCAAGGAAATAGTGTGCTTTCGAGAATGCATGCAGTTTAAACCATGATGAAATGAGATCTCTTCAATATTAGTGCAAAGCCCTTTAATTCCAAGCGAAAAAAATATCAAAAACATCATTGAAAATTAAAAAAAAACACACAAAAAACTCAGTTGCAAAATTAAATTTATGCAAACATATGTGAACAGTCAAAAATTTTAGTTTTAATGATTCAATATCTTCTGTAAAAATTATACCTATTTCTTAAAAATAATATTTAGTTAATAAATTAATATTAAATCAAATTAAATATATTCAATTTACTATTCTAATGGAAAATTTACCACACTGAAGTATCTCTCACTACTAAAAAGCTGGCGTGACTTCGACATGCACACCCACAAATTTATGAGATAATACACTTCAAATAGAAAAAAGAAGTGAAACGGGGAATGTGTCAAAAAGACAACGACCAAAAGGGGAGTAATAACAACTCAAAGCCACCATAAGATCTTCAATGAACGGTGAGAAAACCCCACACCCAACGGCAGGTCGGAGTCGACCCCTGAATAAAGAGTAATCAAGTTCAGCGAAATAAACACCAACCTAGACTCCTATAGACATAAAGTAAACTAACTAGAAAAAAGACAAGACACACAAAGGCTTAATAAAAGTTCAAAATTCTTCAAAGTATGCAAGCCTCCAGTAATCCGCAGGAGGAACAAACCCTAAAAACCGGTATACAGAAACACCCCTATTAGGCTGGGTAATATAAGGTACAGGTACATGTTCATATATCAGACACCGTACCTAAACATTATCCTGAACCGGGACAAAACACTATCCAATGTTAATAAGATGAAAATAAGAGATTTACATTTTTCTCAACCGACCTGAACATTATTCACGGGGCCTAACCTCTACGCAATATTGTCTATTAATGAGACACGGACAAGTCCGTATTAGGCTCGGAGCGTCTCAACACAATGTAACCAAGAACGGAAAGACCGGATAAGGTAAGAAAAACTATAGTTTCCTCTACAAATGCAATAAAAGTAACACACTCATTCGGAGAAATGTCCTTTTATTGATTCAAAGACATTTTCAAAATAGTAAAACTGCTTGGCAATATCTTGTTTACTTTGCATAATGAATGTAAATAGCGAACACGTACAGTTTCCGAAGTCAATTTAAAGACCTAAAATATATATAAAGTAACAATTTTATACGTCTTATAGTCATATCGAAATGGTATTCAAATATATTTGTTACTGCATTTTGGTTAATACCTTAAGTAGTCTATACTCAATGTTTTTGGAGTACAAGTAAAAAATGTGTTGAAGCGTCCCAGTACAAGCCAGTTAATTAAAGGATGCATACTGTTATCCTTTCAGATAATGGGAAAAAGAAAGAGCAATTTAACAACAGGAAAAATCACATTCTTATTTTCGGAACTGTTTAATCATTGCATTTTTACAGTGCACCTTTGTATTAAATATTAGTTTGATTTAATGCATTGATGTGTAAAAGCTTCTAGATCATTGGTCCCAAACCGAATTAAAACTACTTCCATTTTGAGGAGACCTGATGTAGCTGAAACTTTGTCCGCCATTCATGACATGTAAGCTGATAAAGCTCATAATAACACCATTTTTATGTGCAAAATATTGCAAGCTGTTCCAGTAAAGAGTTGGGGATCGATTCATCTGCAGGTTATCTCTCACATACTGTAACGACACTGTCAAAAGAGGAGGTCATTGTCAATCAAAAGTCAGTTATTAGTTCCTTTGGTATGTCAGTTAGTGGGGTATCTTGTGATGATCTCTGCTTGCATTTACAGCATTTTATTGCATGTTCAGTAATATGTACTACCTATGAAAGCTTATTTGGGTCACAATATGTGGTGCCACATAAAAAAATCAACACAAATTGTGGCCACGAGGTACAAATCGTTCCCACGATTTGACAAACTGTGGCCACGAATAAACAAATCGTTCCCACGATTTGACAAATTGTAGCCACGAGAAACAAATCGTTCCTACGATTTGACAAATTGTGGCCACGAGAAACAAATCGTTCCCACGATTTAACAAATTGTGGCAACGAATAAACAAATCGTTCCCACGATTAAACAAATTGTGGCCACGAATAAACAAATCGTTCCCACGATTTAACAATTTGCGGCCACGAAAAACAAACGGTGGCCACGAATTAACAAATCGTGGCCACGAGAAACAAATCGTTACCACGATTTAACAATTCATGGCCACGAGATATAAATCGTTCCCACGAATTATCAAATCGTTGCCACAAATTCTTGGGAACGATTTGATAATTCGTGGGAACGATTTGTACCTCTTGGCCACGATTTGATAATTCGTGGGAACAATTTGTTTCTTGAGGTCACGATTTGTGTTGATTTTTTTTATGTGGAACCACATAAGCTTTCATAACTACCAAATCGATCTCCACTCTTATCTGCTGTGTTAATTGGCCTTCGGAAATACTGTGATAATAGTTTTGCTACCGTAACGAGTGGTGTAAACCAAATGTTGATATTGAAAAATTCGAAAGATCTAATTGATATTCTGAAAACCAGATCATTATCCTAAAAGCAATAAGACTTTATATTTCTCCACTCTGCACACCATTGTACCTCATGAACAACTGTAAGCAAACCTTTCCATTATTATTCGACGTCGTTTCGTGAAGAGTGATCCTTATAGACGTTTTACTTGTCTAGTCATAGGCTGTAATAAATCGCACTTTGTTCGACAGGAATATAAATCTAAAAATAGGTACACCAAAGTTTAGTGGACTTTCTTATCGATAACATTTTTGTCCATTTTGGAGGACGACTGTTTCAATAGACGGTCGGCATCCCAATGGATTACAAATTGTGCACCTCTTCTGGCCGACCTTTTTTGTACTCCTATGAAGTTGATTTTCTTGATGGGCTGATGAGAAAAAGGGCAACAAACTAGCAAAATCTTTCAATTACAGCTTCTGAACATAGATGATGTTATGTCATTGAACAATTCTCGTTTCGGTGGCTACCTTCATCTGATCTATCCAGATGATAAGACACTAAGCATACCACAAATACTCCCAAATTGGCTTCTTATCTTGAACTTTATCTTGAAATTGACTTTGGATGGAAACTTTACACTAAGCTTTATGACAAGCTAGATGATTTCATATTTTCAATTGTCACATTTCCTTTCCTGTCGAGTAACATTCCGTCTGCCCCCGGCGTTTGACGTATATATATTTCACAACTTATACGTTATTCCCGGGCTTGTTAACAGTACTATGATTTTCGCTGCAGAGTCCAACGACTGACTACCAAATTTCTCAGTCAAAGATATGTTGTTTCGCAGTTGAAGTCGTCTCTGATAAAGTTCTTTGGTCGTCACCAAATGCTGATAGATCGTGACTGGAAATTTATTTCCGATATGAAATCAGGAATTTTTCCAGAGTCTAATTCGTTTCACATTTACTCGATTGGGACTATTGTACCTGGTGTGACTTTTTGTTTATGGGCAACATGGCGGGTAGCTAATTAGCTGCTTACTTCGCTTACTCAATTACTTAGAAGAACTCTTTTTGGGTCTGTGTTGCTCAATTTGATCATACAGTTGTGTGTCTGTGTTTATTGTAGTCTCTGTTTTGTTGCCAGTACTGATTTTGTCTTCATAAGTCCTGGATTGTCCTTCGGTATTTTCTTCCCTTTCTTTAATTTTTTACTTATATGTTCAATTGGGTCCGACTCCTCCGTTTTTGTCTTGTATGAGCTGCATCCATAGTTATTGTACTTGTCCTATCAAAACACAACTACATTGAAGTTTAAAACGAAAGAAACGACTCCATATAGACTTGTATCAATTGAAATGTATAAAAAATGTATTCAAAAGAGACAAAAATTACCACAAGATGTATTCTGTGTATTATTCTTTGGTATGTACACGTAGTCCGCAAACAAGCATCAAAATACTCATATGTTATGCAAGGTAAACTCGAATACTAGTGTCGGTTGAATAATCGTTCATGCACAGCCATTTTAGTCTTTTAGTTGACTTTCGAATGGGTATTTTCAATTTTGCACAAGGTTTGCTAAATTTCGATAAAATGCAGATTTTTGTAATAGATTTGGAAACTCCGAGCTAATAAAGGCGTATTTGGGACGCTCCGAGCCTAATCTTGACGTAAAGGTTATGCCTCGTGTTACTCCAATTCTATGCGAACTCCACTTACAGCTTAATAGGGGTGATTTCATTTGATTTGTGTTTGGTTGCAATGGAATGGGGCATTTATTTAAAAAAAAAGGTCATTTTTGTCCATTTTAGAAGCATGCCAAAAAAAAATGCGGGTACATAAAAACAAAATGTGAAATACAAGAAAGGACAAAGCCCTCTTCTTTTGAAAAGTTAGAAAATAGTTTTATGGATCATGGTTGCTTAGGTGTTGTCCATGACCCTAAACATGGCCGTGTTTGTATTTACAAACAGCTCACTTAATCATAATAAATCATGTGGCCTTGAAATAATTTTTTAAGGTCAAAGGTCACAATAAATTGTAGGAAAGCATAATCGCTATATTAAGGCATTTCTAAATGCCAAACATTAAATCAACATCGAATATTTTATAAAAAGCTGCCCAATCTCAATTACTAGTATCAAATAATAATTCAGGGTGATCTTGAAGTCAATTTCAAGGTCAAATGTCATCAGTTTTGCAATGAAGCCTTTATCAATTAGTCAAAATATAAAAAAAATATAGTAAAAGCCAAAACAAAATAACTCTAGCAAGAACTTGTCATTGAATAACTATTTGTTAATACTAATAACAAATATTAATTTTATATCTTTTTTATAAAGACAAAGTTCAGGGTCAATGTTTACGTTGAGATTATAAAGCCATACAGAATTAGTCAAACCCTGTGTCATCATATGATTTTTACATACCAGATTGTTATATGACGTCTCCATTTTAACTTTTAAAAAAGGATGTGACCTTGAAAAATTAAGGCCAAGGTCAGAGGTCATACGGTACCCTTGAAAAATGGTGTCGTGGGCTTCAATCTTGCTTATTTGGAAAGCAGGGGAACTGGATTGAAGGCACGTTTAAAGATAAGTCAAATAAACTTCAATTCTGCTATCTAATTCTCAGACTCAACAAAAGCACATGGTTTTTACACTAATCAACATACTAAAAACATAGCATACAATCCCGACCTAAGGACAAAAACATGCTAAATTATGTTCCGTATTTCCCGCAACCAGATATTACAAAAATAGATACAATTCTATTAGATAATATCATGAAAAAAATACGGGTTTTGTTTCTAGCAAACACTAAACACTCTGACACTATAAATTTTTCCAACTCAACTCTAGCAAGTTATTAGGTATTTCAAGTAAGATATGTACCATATTATCATTGTCATATTCAAATTACTGTCGGGAAAAAGAAAACAAACTTTATAATAATAGAAAGAAAAAAAGTCATCAAGTCATCGATTTCAAACCAAATTAACTATTATTTACACAAAGTATCTGTTTAATTATGATGGTATACGTGGCGATGCTATCACCACCAAACATGAAATATCAAAAACTGTCCAATGTGTTGTTTCTTTCTTGTAATTCTGTCAAATTGGAACATCGTAACAGTTATTTCAGCGAAAATGGCGATGCTATCATCACCAATAAAATGTCATGAATATACAAACTACAGAATCGGACATCTAATTCAAAATACTGCTCCACTCACTATGATATAGCTATCAGTTTCTCGATATACAAATAAATGGCGATGCTGTCATCACCAAGCAATATTCATGTTTCATTTATAAAATTTGTCACAATTATAATAGTAAATAAACAAAAATGGTGATGGAAATATTTCAAATGCAAATTTAGAGATGCAATCATCACCATTCACAAATAGTACATCATGTCATTTTAATCAATCAATGGCGGTGGTCTTGTTATCAATATTTGGTGTGCTTTAGGCGGCAACTTGGAAAGTGGTACCCATATAGCATTTTGTGCATGCTCCCCAACTAATTGTATTGAATAATTGAAATGAGCACCCTGTTTACGCTTTGCTAGAATACGTTTAATTTTCATATGATTGTCATTTGATGACTCAATATCATCAGGGTTAAAATGGTTTTCATCTCGATAACGCACAGGCTTCTTTATTTGTCGTTTCGGTCTACTCGACATCTCTGTACATTTTTCGAGATCACTGTCATTTGAGATTTCATTGTTTTCTGATGTATGTTTTGGCAATAAGTCATTCATTTCAATTTTGGAATCATGATCGCTGGTGTTATTTGGATCATTTTTAGAGTCTTGGTTGTTCTGAGAGTTGTTATCGAGTAATGTGTTAAAATACGAAGCTGGCCATGAAGCCCGTAAGTGCGCCAACTTAAGCCTGTTGATATGTACTGGGCGTCGAAAAGTTCTTTTCCCTGTTGGGTCTCTCAAGATCACCAAATGCGGACTTGGAATATTATGAACAACAAATGGTCCGTCAAAGGTATGCTGAAATTTTCTGCCTTGACCGACAAGTTCTCTAGTAAGGTATACATAGTTTCCTACGGACAATTTTAACTCATGAATTGTTTCATTTTCTATAGTTGTCATTTGTTCTTGAGCTTTAAGAGTGTTAGTTTTTACTTGTTCTCGAATAACAGTCAAGCGAGAAACTAAATTTTGCATATAAGAATGCGCATCTTTTGGAATGTCTTTGAAATCAGTAATGTAAGAAGACGACAATGGGAAATTAGGTCTTTTTCCGTAAATGATCTCAAATGCAGAGTATTTTGAACTTGGGTTGACACAACAGTTTATGCAAAAAACAATACCAGGTAACATCTCTTCCCATTGTTTATTATCAAACACATATGGAGTGAGCCGTTCGGCTAAAGTCCGGTGTGTTCGTTCACAACGGCCAAGACAATGGTGTGTCATACTAGGAGTTAATTCTTGTTGAACATTCAATATTTTACACACTTTCACTGTACACTTGCCAATAAACTCTGACCCTTGATCTGATATAACAATGTACAAAACAAATTAAATATGGCTTGAGATACCGATAAAGCGTCACAATTTCGCAGCGGCAGTGCATATAAGAAATTGCTAAAAGAGTCAACTGCTGTGAACACATATGTATTTGCATTTTTGGATGGGACGAGTGGTCCAAAAAGGTCCATCTGCCATACCTGAAATGGCTCATTTGGTGTTGGAAAAGGCACTATTTTAGACTTTGTTTTAACATTGCTCACTTTGCGTGACTGGCATTCATGACAAGAACGTACGTAGTCACTTATTATTTTTCCCATCCGTGCGAAATAAAAATGCTCTTTTACAGAGTCTAATGTATTTTGTATCCCACTATGCCCACCAATTGGGGAATCATGAGCAACTTTCAGAAATTGTGGTATAAGTTGTTTTGGTATCACTATTTGAAATTGATTTAAATTCTTCGCCCGTTCCGACTTTGCTTTTCTACAGTGATATAATACCTGGTCCACTAAAATGAAATCAGGCGATTCTGATAAAATTCGTCGTGAGTCCTTCTGTGATTCTGGCAATATATTGCTCTCTAAATATGCAATAATATTAACAAGACTATCGTCACTTCTTTGTAGTTGTTTTATATATCACATATTAACACTTTCGTAACCCTTAATTGTATGTGCTAAAACACGATCAACATTTTTGCTACTTAATCGCTTTTTGAATCGTGGTTGTTCATGAGAAACGGGTTCATCGGTGTCTGCATCATAATAGTCATTATCGGGATTTTCTTCGATTGACACAATGTGTTCAGTGGTTTGTTGTTTGAATTCAATATCCCTATTTTCAGCAATTTTCATAGCTTGAACAGTTTCACTCGATTTTTTATTCAAACTGAAAAGATCTACAAATTTGACTCCATCGGATAATTTAATATCTCCTGTGTTTTCAGTAACAAGCGGAAAAAATGAATCAACCTCATTCGGAATGTCAATAGGGTCTGTAAGTCTCGTCATGTGACACCGAGAAATCACGATAAAATTCTAATTTGAAAAAGGTTTCCCGCCAAAATATGACGTTGTGGGATTATGACGTCCTTATTCTTTGCTGAAAACGTCATATTTTTCTGTTAAAAATTCAACTTCCGGGTACAAATTTTGTACCCGGAAGTCCCAAAATTTGACGAGACTTACAGACCCTATTGGTTTATCCTTGGGGTTTTCACATCTGGATAGTGCGTCCGCAACTTTCATTTGTTCAGCTGGTTTGTATTTTATTTCAAATGTAATTAATTGTTGGAGAATGGCCAACCATCTCTCATAAATAGCGCCCTTGAATTGCTTCATAAATAATGGTTGCAAGGCCTGGTGGTCGCACTCAACGACAAATTTTGTACCACGCAAATAGTCTACACAATCCAAGATACTAGTCACCATTCCTAACAATTCTAACTTTGTAGGTCCATAAGACTGTTGCCAGCGTGATAACTATTTTGATCCAAAACGTATAATGTTTTGTTTTTCCTTAGTGGGGTCTATCTGGTAGAGCATATAACCGATTCCCTTGGATGATGTATCAACTGATAAAATAAATGGCAAATAGAATCGCGGAAAACTAAGAGCTTCAGAATTTACAAGATGAAATTTAAGATTTCGAAATGCAGTTGTTTGTTCAATTTTCCACTCAAATTTTTGGTCCTTTATAAGTAGGTTGGTGAGAGGGCTAATGAGAGCGCTAAAATTCGGAATGAATTTTTTAAACCAGTTTAATAGTCCAAACACGCGCCTCAACTGTTTTACATTTCGTGGTTCTGGAAAATCAACAATAGCTTACATCCTATCTTTTGGTGGTCTTATACCATGTTTTGAAATCTCATGCCCGAGAAAAACACACGATTCTTCACCAATATGACACTTTTTCGGTCCTAGTTTAAGCCCTGCCTCTCGAAATCGTTGAAAGATTTTCTGTATATCAGCTAAATGTTTTTCAGAAGATTCAGAAAAAATGAGGGCATCGTCAATATAGCATAAACAATTTCTAAATTTCAACCCATGTAGCACTTTGTCCATTGATAGCTGAAAAGTATTGGAAGACGTTTTCAACCCCCATAGGTAGCCTAAAGAATTTATATGTGCCGAAACACGTATTGAAAGCTGTGTATCTCGAAAAATCCTTTGAAATACCAAGCTGGAAAAAACCAGAAGAAACATCTATCGAAGTTATAAAATTCGGTGTGATTTCTGAAAAAGATTCTGCGAGCTCTTGAAGGTTTGGAATTATATAATTGAACTCTTGAGTTTGTGAATTCAGATGACGAAAATTACAACAGAACCTGTAACTTTTAGAAGAATTTTTATAATCATGTGAGTGATTTCGCTTTGTAACCAGTAAGACCGGACTTGTGATAGGTAGCTCTTCAGTTTCATCGACGGGCACAATAATTCTTTGTGTAAGCAAATTATCAAGTTGCTCTCTAAGAATTTCTCGTTTAAAAGGTGGCAAACGGTATGGTTTCTGGTGCTTACTAATAGCATCCGGTTTAAGGTGTATCTTGTGTTCCACTAAATTTGAATATCAGAGTTTTTGATTTTCCTTTGTTACAAAAAGATCAAAGTTACTAAACAAACACTCGGCTATTTCTGATTTCTGGTTATCAGTTAATTGTTCAGATATATTGAAATCTTTCTTGATAGTATCAATAATCTCCGCCCTTTTTTGTGTTTTCATACTGGGGTTGAGAAAAAGTGTTCATCACCTACTACCTGAATATTTTGAACTTCCGGTATATTCGATTCTTGTGGCAAAGAGACATGTGTAATCATCAGATAATATTGAAAAATCGGCAATAGTTCTCCCTTTGGGAATTAGTATTTTATTATTACTGGCATTTAACAATTTGACAGGTACTTTGTGTTTAACGGGAACGACCACTAAAGATTTTGCCACCATAAGCCCATGATTAACTGAAAATTTACTGTTCAAACATATTCCTTGTACACCAGCCGTTATGTATTGCGGAAATTTCCCGAATGCAAGGTATTCGGAATTTGGTTGAATTTCCAACCGTTTTATAGTTTTTACTGGCATATTTTTCTGATTGCAACTAAAATCACTAAAATCTAACACAATGTTATTCGATTTTAAATACTCAGTGCCAAGAATAAGAGGGTGTGAGGCCACTGGAAGAATATATACCTCCATCACTTCCTGTACTGAATGAATAGAGGTTTCAATTTTTGCCACGCCATAAATTCGAATTTTGTCATTATTTGCAAGTCTAATTTCAGAATCACTTAATCTCTCAAAACTAAGTTTGTGACGATCAGAAATAGAATCATACATTGATTTTGAAATCACATTTATTGAACTTCCAGTATCGACAAGGGCGGCTACTTTAAGTTCACCAAATAAAACGGGAATATACAAAAACTTCGCGTTGTCACTCAATCTCTGATTTGAATCGGCACTTATGGANTTGTATCGGTTTCCCTGTGCATACATTTCAAGTTTAATGCATGTTGGTGCAATATGACCCTGTTGGCCACAAAGTTGACATTTTTCAGATGGCTGTAATGGACCACTCCCATTCCAGTTACAATACCCCTGAAAGTGACCTAGACCTTTACATTTCCTGCATTCAAAACGGGACTTATCATGATACTCAGTATTTGGTTCCCTATGGTCACAAGTGGAGGGACTCTCTTTCACAGACAATTTACTTTTGACAAGGTCGGTTAAAACAGCAACTTGATTTTGAGGCTTCGTCTGAAGATTGTGAAGTTTTTGGTTGTTCATTTGCTTGTTTATTACCAACTTTTAAGGCATTAACTGACTGATCATCTTGTCTGTACCCACACGCTTCAGCCATCTTGGCTGAAGTTAAAGCTTCTTAAGCCCCAGCAGGTTGACCTGCGCGTAAAAAGAACGCCATTTTCTCGGGCATGCCACTAATAAATTTTGCTACTACCTCATGTTCAGGTTTTTTTTTTAATATTTGTGCATTCTCTAACAATTGACTGAAATAATCCTCTAAAGATTGACCGGGTGATAGTATCATGTTCTGAAAAATTTCGCTTTCCATGATTACAGTAGCACTTTGCCAGTTAAAGTTAACGTACTTTTCTTTGAACAAAACGCGTATAGTTGGCCAGGAGAGCTTTGACTCGTCACTTAAGGAATTGAACCAAGTTAATGCCGGGCCCTTTAGGTGCAAGTGAAAGGCAGCAATTCGTCTTTTATCGGACTCTTAATCATGTAAAAGGGCATACGATTCGAATTCACTAAGAAAACCTTTTGCATTGTCTTGGGGATACCCCGAAAATTCTCGACATTTCACTAAATTGCTCATTGTTGTAAAAGGGAAATGAATGTTAGGTATATCTACAGAATCTTTAGGAACTGAAACGTCGGTTACTGATCTAGGGGTTGAATGAATTTGATCTGCACCGGTTTTTGAATTGATGATATGGGTCAAAACTTGAATAAATGCTATTCTTATGAGTGTAGGATTGAATGTCTGAATCGGAGTGAATTTCGTTTTCTACCAAAAATCGCTCACTTAGTACTGAAGAGTCACTTTCTGTTTCATTATCGCTTGAACCGGGATTATGCTCAAAAGAGGGTGGATCACGAAATGGTACGAAAAAGCTTACATTCATATTATTTACAAATACGGTCACACATAGGCGATACCATTATCACCAAACCGATTTTGCTCCAGAAAAATCAATGAATACTGTATACATGTACCTTTGATAATGCTGATCTGTGATAGAAATGGCGATACTATTATCACCTAACGAAAAAGAAATTACAAGAAATACACATTTATTTTGTTTTTCTCGTAATGTGTGAAATAGAAAACACTGGCGATACTATTATCACCTATACTTGAAACAGTTGACAAAAATGCATATAAGACAATATAAATGTTTCTAATACACACCAACAAAAATTCTGATACACAACGTGGCGATACAATTACCACCAAATCACTGAGCAGAGCAATCTCTTTGCGCTAGCTTGGAAATTCTTAAAAGCCGTAGTCTCGCCAACGCTGGACATGGATGAATGCCATCAAGGTAAAAGTAATAAAATTTTAAAGTGTATCTTGAAGTGGATTGTGAACGGTCTTTCCTACAATTCTGGAGATCACAGTTAATTTTAGGTGAATATCGGCGTAGTAAAATGTTTGTTTCACGCACAAAACTATTTATTTGGTCTATTTGGTCCACAAACAAGAAATCGTCATCTTAAACTGTCCAGGTGCCTCGTGTTTTTTATAAGAATTCCAATGAAATATAGAATAATAAGGCAATTCCAAATATACAGTAAAATTTTAGGATGCCTCTGAAGCTTAATTTCCAAATTGTCCTTTAAATACTCCAGTTGATTGTCAGCAGTTGCACCGCTTGCATACCACCATGATTGAAGTTTTTGCTCTGCCCTTGAAATGACTTCTTGTCGAAGGTACTTAGCCTTACTGTCGTTTAAAATAACTGGTGTATACTCAAGTTGAAAGTTTGTTTGTATGTATTCCAACCTACGTATCTGCTTGTTTAACTGGTTTTGGCTCATCACGTAACGTTCACATTGTGTCACCAAATGTCACTTACAGGATCTTCCCTTAGAGTTCTCCACCATGTCGTGGGCTTCAATCTTGCTTATTTGGAAAGCAGGGAAACTGGATTGAAGGCACGTTTAAAGATTAGTCAAATAAACTTCAATTCTGCTATTTAATTCTCAGACTCAAATAAAGCACATGGTTTTTACACTAATCAACATACTAAAAACATAGCATACAATCCCGACCTAAGGACAAAAACATGCTAAATTATGTTCCGTATTTCCCGCAACCAGATATTACAAATATAGATATTAAACAATGGTTTATAGATGAAAAACAACAATAAACGCGTTGTGCCATTGCTTGTTTTTCCCACGTATATCTGGAGATTTTGTCTCATTTGCTTTTACTCCATATCCCTTCATTGCTTATTACAGATGCATTTGCATATAGTTATGCAATATTTGACAATCATTCATTACTTAGACTATACAACATACTCCACTTTAAAAATCACAAATTTCTTAAAAAATTCACAAAATAGCGATTTTGGTTACCTTGATTACGGAGGTTATCAAAATTATTTTTTTTCAATCATTTTAATGATGGAAGGTAAATATGCGAAATGGAATACTGTTTGTCATTACAAACACGTGCAAATAAGATATATTTAGGGATAAAAATGTCAAAAATTGACATTTTTTCAACTTTTGCTGACGGTTGCTATGGCAACAAGTTGAGTTTCCCGCATTGATTATGAAGTGTGAAATAAATTTCAAGAAATTTCATTATATCATGCATGCCAAAAAAGTTCAAGTGATTACAGGAAATGGCTATGAATAAGTAGGGTCATCAAATGTATGCAAATCAGGATGACACCATGTAAACTATGTAATATAAATACTCAGGTAAAAGATTCCATTTAAAATGTCTAACAGTGGGCCTATTCAATATAAAAAGCATTTAGCAGCTTTCTCCGACGATTATTTTATGAAATATGATTATAAAATATGAAAAGTTATATGCAACAAATAGTTTCTTCTTCTGAAACCCCGATGCTTTTTCACCATATTTCAATTAATTATTTATGCATAAATCAATTACCTATAATTTCAGTGGCTGTCATGAATTCTGTAACAGTGAAAAACTGTGTTACTACCGTCAAGGGTGATAGTTTTTATACTAAAAACATGTATACTGATGAAAGAACGAATTTTGAACAAATAAGGAAAGAACAATTTGATTTATGGGGAGAAAAGGACTCTGAATAATTGGTTCTCTGCAGCTTTTTTCTTCAAAGCTGTTCAAAAAAAAAATGAATCAATCGATTTAAATTTGTCGAACTGCATTGAATGAGGAGCTGGACAGGGGATGATTTTCCCCTTTCTGCCGCCCCTTTCTCCTTTCTCCTGTTTCTAGTTCTTGTCTCCCGCCCCCTTTCTCTCGGTTTCCCTTTTATTTTATTTTCTTCCTTTCTCCTTTCTCCCGTCTAATTTCTCCTTTCTCATGCCCCCTCTCTCCATTCTCCCGCCCCCTTTCTCCCGGTTTCCCTTTACCCTGTCCACCTTTCTTGAATTGTTAAAAAAATCGATAGTATAAGATAGTCAGAGCTCTTTCCTCCCGTCAAGCCAAAATGCAGAATTGGCGAATGAAAGCTATTGCCCATATCGTCTACTTGCTTCAGGGTCTTTGTCAGTATTTCTACATCAACTCTACAAAACTGATAATGAGAATTACACCTTTTGATAATACTCTGCACTTCATAACACAACAGTGTTTAAAAAAAAATATATACACTATATCTTCACATGAAGAAAAAAATGAAATACAATAAGATTTACTTGGACAAATGAATTTTTGTTTTATTGTTAAATATTATGATACCGTTTTCTGTTGAGTTTCAGCGCTCTTTCTGCAGGAAAAGCTTAAGTAGTCGAAAACGTCAAAAAAAAAAGTTCAACAATTTGTCGAAATGGGCATATATATGAAGAAATTAGATTTACAGTAACTTTGGTATTTTGGTATTTTGAGATCTTACGCAATAGACCATGGTTAAGGTCGGTATTTTGAATTGACATGCACTTCGTGTTTTCAGACTACATAAAAGTTACATTTTTGTATGTTGTTATGATTTGTCTCGTTCCCTTCCCTCATTTTCACCGGTGGGAGCGTTGTCTTGTTTTGTGGTGGTGTTTTTTCCATTTTGTATACATAGTGCTAAAATAAACTGACAATCAGATCAGTTTTGACAAATTTTCATAAGATATAATGCCGTTAATACTTTGAATATTTTATGTTATTCGGGAATCTTCACGCAGAATACGGGTTCATATTTCCTGTCTTTATTTTATATCCCTTGAGACGAAAGGCGCACGGACAGGACATTGAACCCATATCCCCTGTGAATTCCGAATAACTTAATATTCAGCAAGAAGTACTACACTTTTTCAATATTCTGAAAAAAGTGCTACACTTTTTAAATATTCTGCAAGAAGTGCTACAATTTTTCATTTGAAGGCGTTTCAAAATTTTGATTTGGCTACCACGGTCTCATATCCCCTGTCATGCTAATCAATCAAATGCAGGATTTGCCTGGATATTTCACTTCAGCAGAATATTTTGCTATATTTAAACGCATCAAATAATCCTTTAAATAAAATAGCTTTTTTGTCCCCTGCCGCAACGCGGAGCGGGGACATAGAATGCCGGGCGTCCGTGCGTCCGTCCGTCCGTCACACTTTCTTGTAAGCGCTCTCATGCCTACAAATTTTGACGGATTTTCATGAAATTTGTACCAAAGGTTGAACTTACTATGAGGTATGAGCAAAGCTCATTGTTGAAGGCCTCATGGTGACTTCAAGATGAAGAACAACAATAAAAGCGTTGTTCCTTTGCTTGTTTTTTACCATGTATTTGTAGAGACTTTGTCTCATGTGCATTTACTCCATATCCTTTTATTCACCATTATATCACTTATACCTTGGTCAAGTTTGAAAATCAGCCTTGGTCGATACTTTTTGACGGAGTTATGGGACTTTGACGAAAATAATGCCACGATTTTAGCCAAAAATTAACCTTGTAAGCGCTCTCATGGCTACAAATTTTGACGGATTCTCATGAAATTTATACCAAATGTTGATACCAAATAATACCTTAGTTACATTCGAATATCTGCCTTCGTCGATATTTTTTGACGGAATTATGGGACTTTGACGAAAATAACGACACGGTTTTAGCCAAAAATTAACCTTCTAAGCGCTCTCATGGCTACAAATTTTGACGGATTCTCATAATATTTATTCCAAATGTTTATACCATTAATACCGTAGTTAACTTCGAAAATCAGCCTTCGTCGATATTTTTTGACAGAGTTATGGGACTTTGACAAAAATAACGATACTGTTTTGACCTTGTAAGCGCTCTCATGGCTACAAATTTTAACGGATTTTCATGAAATTTATACCACATGTTTATATTACTAATACCTTGGTTGAGTTTGAAGATCAGTTTCAGTCGAGACTTTTTGACGGAGTTATTGGACTTTGACCAAAATAACAACACAGTTTTAGCCAAAAATTGACCTTGTAAGCGATCTCATGCCTACAAAATTTGTCGGATTCTCATAAAATTTATAGGAAATGTTTATACCACTAATACCTTGGTCAAGTTTGAAAATCAGCCTTGGTCGATATTTTTTGCCGGAGTTATGGGAATTTGTCGAAAATAATTACTCTGTTTTATCCAAAAAATTACCTTGTAAGCGCTCTCATGGCAACAAATTTTGACAGATTTTCATGAAAATTATACCAAATGTTAATTCCACTAATACCTTGGTCAAGTTGGAACATCTGCCGTGGTCGATCCTTTCTGTATCCCCAGGAATTCTATTCTTGTTGATTTTGTCCTGAGGTTGAGATGTATATCGCGAAATTTGTCCTGATTTTGTACAGATTTGTCCCGATTTTGTGCTCCAATGTATACATGATCATTTTAGATTATGACAGGCAGTTTTCACCGATTTCGAAGCTATCAATACTTTTTTTTCAATTTATAATTTAACGTGTAGACATTTTTTACTTTTGGGAGGTTTTTACAACACATTTTATTAGCAATTGATTTTTACTAATAGTATAATGTTAATGCTTGGCATGCTTGGTATAAACAATGTCTCTACAAAGTTAACCAACTAGGCAAGCAGTAACATTCCACGGAAAAACAAGGCGCAAATTTTAATAAATTCGTTTATGACAATATTCTGGCTGGAATTATATTACCACCATCTATTCAGTTAACGGAGCCATATATATCATGTCAAATTAACGATGAAAGGATATGGAGTAAAGAACATAATACAAAATCTCTACAAATACATGGTAAAACCAAACAAAGGAACAACGTTTTTTTTGTTGCTCTTCATCTTGAAGTTAACATGAGGTCTTCAACAATGAGCCTTTCTTTATACCTAATAGTAAGTTCAGGACGGCCCCTATTTATGGTTTAGGTGGAATTCATTGCTTATTATCGAGCAACGCTACATCGTTGTAATATTTATTCTTCGCAAATGTATCATTGTGTAAGGAACACATTTGTACTGGAACAACGGCAGTAGAATACCAAAGGAACAAAGGAGTGGTTGACAAAAGAGACAGAACATCTTTAACATTTGACAGCCTCAAAACACCGAAATAAACGCAATATTCAAAACCAATGCACTTTCAATGTTAACTCGTATAGACTGGGCGTGACATCAGGTGCTCCTGACACAAGTGGCTCCTGAGGACATGAGTGTCCAGGTCAATAAGCAGTTACTGTCAACTTTTGTTCAGTGTTATGTTAATAGAGCAAAACTTAAATGTTTGTTATTTTCAGCAATGTTTACAAATGAAATATGGGTCACGACACCTGAGCATTCATACCATAAGCCTGAGTACGGTGGGTCAATTTCATATGCAAAACCATCTACTTGATTATGACATTAATGCAACGAAATTGAATTTTGTGATATTTCAATTAAAAGTATGCAATGACGCATAGTCTGACACCTTAGATGCAACGAAAAGACAATATCAAATTGTTTTTGGAGGACGTGGTGGAACTACACTTTACTTTTGTCGAAACCCAATGACATTTGAACAACATTCTTTCCCGTCAAAAACCAGTTGTTCTTCGTTTAAATGGTACTGTATCTCTTGGTTCCATGGTAACATCACAATTGGAGTAGTCCAGGACTCTCAATTGAAAGTACTTGCCGAGATGAAGGATCCAGATGCATTTCCTGTAAATTCGTTGAGTAGTATAAAACACTATGGAATCAAACCAGCAGAATGGATTTTCTATGTTGAAGGTATGATTATAGCTGTTAATCCGGAATACATCACCCAAAACCAAAAACAACCAATATTATACCATGACATCTTTTTTGACGCATTCATTGTAAAATTTACATTGTAGGAGTTATTGAGCTTTTCAGGTATGCTCAACATAGATTTCAATATTGTTGCCATCGCTTCCAAGAGATTTACAAGGGATTTACAAGACAAGCACTTATTTTTTTTTGTTCCCCCTTTTTTAGTTTGTTCCCATTCATGATTATAAAAGATATGGATCTATCGGCAATGTTTGTGATTATGAAAAAAAAAAGCACCCTCTGAACAGTGCTGTTCCTGTTTGTTATAAAACTTACAGAGGTAAGTTTTTCATGTCTCGAAGAAATCCTCAAATTTAGCCCTAGAATGTATTTTTAGCCCTAATTTAGCTCTAAAATAGCCCTTATTTTTCTAAATTTCATCCTTATGATTAGCCCTTATTTTTGCAAAAAGATGCTGGACAGCCTGTGTAATTTATCGTGAGCATTAACTCAAAATCCACTTGGGCTTTGACATTCCAAACTTGATACGCAACCCACCTACAAGTTTAAAGAGTCGACACAATTGTTCACAAGTTATTTGTTTGAAACCTCTGATATAGCCATAGGTTCAGTAGTACTAGTGATTGTGTCGTGTAGTGGCATGGTAATTGTACATGTAAGACTATAAGAACTTTCGCACCATTATGCTATAGGGTCTGTGACACCGAGAAATCACGATAAAATTGCAATTTGAAAACGTTCCCCGCCAAAATATGACGTTGCATGATTATGACGTTCAATTTTTTTGCTTTAAACGTCATATGGTTTTGTTTAAAATGCAACTTCCGGGTACAAGTTTTGGTCCCGGAAGTACCAAAATGAAACGAGACTTACAGACCCTAATGCAATAAAAAATGACTAACGAGGTGTATTAAGGTGTCAACAGGTGTCAACAGGGTATTAATTTCCTATTATGCAATTTTTTGACATTTTTCTGTGTAAAAACATAATCGTAATATTGTTCAAATTTAAAATAAGAAATTCGTGCATTTAAAAACGCAAAAAACTGAAATTGAAAATTTAAGAATTTTATATAGAAATGATAGTGAAAATAACTACATGTTTACAGAGGATGAATTTGAAAATCTGTTATAGATATTGTTCATACTTTGCATGTTTCATAAACTAATTATACTATGTACATATAAAAAACAAAAATTGGGGTCACCGTTGAAATAAGAGAGATAAACTGTAAAATGATAATTATATGAAATTCTGTTATCAAATTATCTCCCGTGTGTAAATTCTGTATTTTGTAAATCCAGGACGGATTTAAAGCACAATGTCATGTGCTTTAGGTCATCTTTTTGTAACGAAAATGTTGAAAAAGTGATAAAGAATAACAATTTGAAATACTTTGGAACTTTCTTTACATTTTAAATAATTATTTTGTTATATTTCTAATGTATGAAACTTTAATTCATTCAATGAAGAAGTCTTATACGAAAATGGCGGTAAAATACCACTGAGACACCGTAATATTAGTTGGCGGACCAGTAGATTATTGGAAATGATCCAGTTGTCCAAAAATGTTCTCATTTGTATCAGAACCTTCGGATGTTGTAAACGACTAAAATTAACAAATAGTAGATTTTTGTTCCTTTTCTCTTGATAGCTCAACGGTAATATTGGGTCTAAAGTATCTTTGTATCTAAAACACTTTCCGAAAACGCACTTAGAGAATTCTTTCTGATATTGATCTGATTATGATGAAATATAATACTTTTGCAAGTATGCTTATTTTTTTTAGCCACAGGATACTTTTGTCTGAATCATAACCAACGTGGGAAGATGGCACCTATTCTTACAGTCTCTGGAGTTATAGATAACTACCAATGTGCTTTGAAATGTAATTACATTCAACAATGCATGGAGTTTAATTACAGACAGCAAAACACAACAGCAATCTGTCAACTGATTTCAACAGGAAACAAGGAAGTAACAAAGCATGATGAAGGCTGGACATACGTTTGCAAATGTTTTGAGGGGACATGCTTAGCCTGTTTTTGAAGACCGACTTTTGAAAATCGCTATAGTAATGTATTACATACATTACAAAAGGACTTTCTTTCAACTTGCATTCTTCATGCGATTTGGTGTTCACTACCGATGCAAACACCAAAGAATGTTTTTGCTTTCATTTTATCTCATAGTTTGTAATTCAAGATATTTAAAGTTTTCCATGACCTATACTCGTCAATTTAGGTTTATTTTGTTTTATGTCTGCCAGCTATGGTATTAGTTTGTCGATGCTTTTGTTAAGCATAAGGTAATCGGAGGATGTTCGAACCGATTTTATCAACTGAATTAAATGTAATCTTACAAATCTTGTAACATTGACGAGTGCTGTTAACAGAGCAGGACACGCTTACCCTTCTGGAGCACCTGGTATCATTCTAGTACAAACTTTGAGTTTTGGGTGCTTTGGTTTTGAATGTGGTGTTTGTTTGTTTGTTTGTTTTTTGTTTTTGTTTTTTTGTTTTTTGTTTTTTGTTTTTTTGTTTTGTTTTGTTTTTTATCCTGTGCTTTGTGGCTGCTAGGCGTCGTTGTTTTCTGTGTTCTCGTCTTTGCCATGTCTTTGGACTTCGATTTTTGTAAATGTCACTCCTTTGTTCATTCAATATTCTACTTGCGTTTATTCAAGCGTAGATCTTGCTGGATTTTCCGATGTTAAAAGGTTTTAAAAGATGATTTTCATCACTGTTGGCATTCGGAATCATATATTCTATCTTTGCAGCTCACCTTACCAACACATTATCATTCATATTGTAAAAAAAGGGGTTTTAAAATGACTCTTTTAGATGCGCTAGATATTTCTTTGGTCTATTTTCGTGTCATTAATATAAAAATACTCAATAAATGACAATCAATGATTTTTTGTTGTATTACTGATGCGTGAAAATTATTATCACTTTGAGATTTCTAGATGCGAAATTTTTCCAGTAGAGAAATAGGACGTAATACATATGCTGAGCGGTTATTGTTCTTGTTTTTTGTTTTTATTTCTATAGGGCCTGTAAGTCTCGTACAATTTTGGAACTTCTGGGATCAAAAATTGTACCCGGAAGTTACATTTTAAACAAAGATGTTTGACGTTTTAAACAAAAAAATTAACGTCACAATCCTCTGACGTCATATTGTGGCGGCAAATGTTTTCGAATTGCCTGTTTATCGTGGATTCTCGTGAGTCACATGACAAGACTGACAGACCCTATTATTGAACTTGGAGACACAAAGAATAACAATTGGTGCAATAATTTGAAATTTTGAGATATACTTTGCAATGTTCGAAATTCACGAAGTTCGTTATGTAGATGTGATCTTTGACATAAGATTGTGTACATCACTTTTACAACAACTTCCAAATGAAAAATAATTAGTGTATAAGGGTGGTTGGTTAAATTTGTTAATTTAGACTCTTAAGTTTCTATTTTAGATCTATATCAGATACAATTATTTTAAGATAGTGTTCAATACGAAACGTATGGTTTAACCGGTACGATTTTCTTTTTATATTAAAAGTGCCCGAATGGAGGGTAATTCCAATAACGAGCAAACGAGTGATCAGGAATTAAGTCTGGTACCAGTTTTCTCCAAGGTTTACGTCATAAAAAACAAAAGAGCTCTTATCTCGAAAGTACCGTATACTAGCACTACTTGGAAAAGAAATGGTTACTTTTGCCATATTGTTGCTGATCAATAAAAGAGTCACACTTGAGAAGTCACAATGACTGTTTAGCATACATACAGTTAAAAGGTTTAAAGGATCATATATTACTGTAGGATTAAGCTTAATTCTAAATGTACAGTTGATTAAAATTATAGTTTCTTCTTTATAACAGATATGATTATCTTAAGTTAAGTGTTACTTGTCCAATGCTGCTGAGAAAAGAAATGGGGTTGGGGTTTATTTTCCACACTTTTGCCATTGTTGCTGAACCATGTAAATAAAAGACGGTTATCTTTTAATTAGTTAATTAGTTAAGAGTCCCTTACTATTGAGAACACTAATTAGGATTTTTTTACACACTTTTGCTATTGTTTCGTTTTGTACTGTACCGAAGTAATGAAAGAAAGTCCAATATATTGTTTTACAGTTTGACTACTTTTGTAACTATTCGATCACATTTAACGCTTCAAAATAGCTAGCGTTGAAGGCTATATTTCTGAAGGTTTAAGCTAAAATCAATGATTTTTATTGACCTGATCCACTCGGAAAGCATTTCAACTTCAACTCTATTGTTCTATTTTGTCGTGGACTTACATTGCAAATGTTTTGAACAGAATATAAATATAGGGCTGATGAATACATACCAGATGACGTTAACCCTGGCGAAACACCGGGTTTACGCCTTTTTATGTCAACATGCATTCCTCTTCCGATGGTTTGATGGTTGAAACAGAAATAACACTTCCTTAAGAATCTTAAACTTTCTATTTTATACGAATCTAGTGCAAATTCAAATTTCTCTCAGATATGCCCGGAAGAAGCGTGTAGGCGGAATGATTAAATAGAGAAAACATGATATTAAAATTGTGGTAATCACTATCATGAAAGTGCGAATGGGAAAAACGGTTGACTTGCATTCTCAGTAAAGTTTACTTACATTCTAAATTTTTTGTAGTCTGATATATCTGAATTTTTCTCAATTAAAACGATATTTTTACATAATTCAAGATATGATTGTTGCATCCCATTTTCTTAATACTGCTTGTTAAACGTACGTTCTGTATCTTAGTTTTTTCTTTTCAACACTCATGTTAAAATCGACAAATTGAGTGTCTTCGGGTCAGTTATTTGACTTAAACGCCATTTTAAGAACAACAACACCATCAACAGTTTAAAATCTTATATATTATAGACTTGAAAACATTTCGTGCAGTTTAAGTCATTTTGCACAAATAAAATCTAAGGGAAAAAAGATATATACTGAAACAAATAAAGGTGGTCAAGAACTTCATCGTTATAGTTAACTCGTATACTCAGATATCTGAAAGCGAAATTTTCTTGCATATGTGCGACAGTTTTTTTGTGTATCACCATGATCACTGCTGTATTCTTTTCCATGGTGTAAGTTCCAAGATTTCATTTTGACTCTACTATTCTGTCAAATTATATTGAGAACTTTGCAAAAGTGTTTTAAATATTAACTCACTCCAATTTAAATTTGCAATTCCAATGATTGCAAATCTTGTGCCACCATTTTTGAGAATGACCAAGAAGTTTGAATAAATCGCAAAGAGCTGACCAAATCATATTTTAACTCTATATCTTATGTTTTAACACAGCAACAATTTAAAAAAAGAAACATGGGAATTTCAAAATCCAATGGAAAATACAAAAATATGGTATATGGAGTAAATGAACATGAGACCATAACACATATGTTAACTCCAACTGCAAATGATTTAAATGAGCTGTATGGCCATTTCGGAAATTAATTCCTCATCAGCAGCACTAGAACCCAAATATTGGAAATCCACGATCTAAAAAAAAGTCCAAAAATGCATAAAACCAAAAGAATTCCGAATACATGTAATTAGTAAATATCAAATATTTGTATTTCTCATGGGACTTTGAAATAATTTATAGGACTTTTACTACTGCCATGCATGTGCCATGGGATATCTTTAACTTCAATGGGAACATTTTTCCAATGGCAATACTAGTAATTCTAACCCCCATTGGGAATAGTGAAAAAAATAGTAAAATCTCATGGGAAAATGCATTTTCTAATAGGATTATCAAATTTCTATGCTTTTTAAATTTTGTATTAACATATCAATTTTGGTTGAATTTTGGCTTGTCTATTTAGATCCTTTTTGGTTATTTGTTCTCTATCAGCTTTTACACGTTTTTCGGTTCAAGGACTTCCAAATGATTTGGTTTGATCTGCACTGATGAGACACAGGTGCGCATATGCAGAAAAAAAAATTAACAGTTACTTCCGTATTTCGTTATCAACTAAATAATTTGAATTTCGCTAGTCTCATGAATTTTTTCAAATTATTATTGTCCCTTGTCTATGACCTTAACGGTCTACGTGTTCCTATTGTATAACCAATTTAGCAATTTCATTTACCTATAGATGTTATAAAGTTGATCAAGAGCAATACCAACAGACCAACATATAAGGATGGTCCTTTTGAATTTTCCAACAATTCTATTGTATATCAATCTGTAATGGCCTGGGGAGGTTTTACCTTGAAAAAGTGTTACCTTTACATGTAATATAACAAAGACAAATTGACTCAATGATAAATTTATAAAAAATTAAAATCCCTCTACATTATGCACATAGCAATATTTATTCTTATAATGGTGTTTTTTTTTTAATAAATTCAATAGTACCTTCTTTTTCAGTGACTATATAAATTCTATATATAGAACAGATCAAGGTAAAACCTCCCCAGGCCATTATAGATTGATATACAATAGAATTGTTGGAAAAATTCAAAAGGACCATCATTGTTTAGATTAGTTAACAATAGCAAGTCTCCAAAAATTTTTTACAATATATGTTGGTCTGTTGGTATTGCTCTTGATCAACTTTATAACATTTATAGGTAAATGAAATTGCTAAATTGGTTTTACAATAGGAACAAGTAGACCGTTAAGGTCATAGACAAGGGACAATAACACTTATGTGGTAGCTGTCAAAACTGGTTGCACAAGATTTGCAATAACTGGAATTGCAAATTTAAATTGCAATTAGTTTATTATTGAATACCTTTTGAATGCCACACTCTCTTTTTCTTATGTGACTGACTTGTTATGTGACTTTACAGTTGAGAGTGTAAACATTTTTTATGTATTCAAAATAATTGTAACTTCTTTGTATTTTATAAGTTGTAGAAATTCGCGGTAATCGAGAAATCTGAAAATGAGTCCGGTCCATCATTTTAAAACTAAAAGAATAAAAATGTTTCATTTGTAAAGCGTAGAACTGCATTGCAAAAATTGGGAATCGTTTAATATTTTCAAAATACGAATTTGTTTTCCATATTTAAAACGTTGTTACTTTCATCATTTTCATTTGTTTTGTGAACACCCAATTAAATTATGATTATTTTTGGGAGTACAATAACCAACTATAGCATAAATCAGAGTCAACTTTACCCCACTACACAATAAACTATAGCATATAAATTACATTTTTAAGCATCAATCGTTCAGTAAGCTCGTTGTTTGCACAATATTGAGCATTTATTTAAATTATTGTACTCTTTTCACAAATCGAATATTAAAGTAGCCGTTTGGTGGTGATTAGCAAACGTAATATGAAGTTTTATGTCCGATCGCACTATTATTAAAATTCATCATAGTAAACTCTCGCTCCTATGGAGTTTTCATGCAAGAAAACTGTAGCCCTCGTGCAAGTAAACTTTCGCTCTCAAGACAGAACCCTATCTCATTTACTGGAATTTTCAGCTGTTACGATATGATGCGGCTTGACAACGATGAACCTAGGTTGCTAAATGCGAAAGACATGTTTTGTAAAAAGAACAGATGTTTTAATAATGAAATTATTACCTAAAATCATAAATGGGTAAAATGCCTTTAAAATATGTCAAATTTTAAATTATTCTAATATAAAGGTATTTTGTAATCATAATAATGCTCATGTTATATATTTCAACATCAAATACTAATTTCTGTTAGAAAAAAATGTGTTTTTAACCTAAATGCCACATTTTTCGTCGAACTGATTGTTTATTTTCCCATATTACATTTGGAACACACAAGTCAATTTCGCAGGGAATGCAAGTCAACCGTTTTTCCCTTTCGCACTTTCATGATAGTGGTAATTATAACTCCGTATACGACGCAATCATCCGGTTACCTGTTCGTCTATTCGTCAGTCCTCACTTTTTACAAGAGCAAACCAATTAATAACTAAATACCGAAGTTACTGTGAATTTTGATTCTGCATATGCGCATTTCGACAACTTATGTCTCTTCAGTGCAGATACATCTAAACGTTTGGAAGACCATAAAGTCAAAGATGTTTAAAGGATTTTGATCCAACTTGACACTATATTATATGTGCATGACGGAAATTTTATTGCGACACCAATGTTTTTCCCCGGCCACCCCTAGTTATATTAAGGAGAACTTTGCACAACAAAACCTGCTTTAAATCTTAGGTTCTGATATTTGATAAGAAACAAAAGCATTGCGTTTCCACAGACTAAACTAAATCATCACCACTATTTTGAATATCCACATACTTAGAGTGATCGATGTCTTTAGTTTCGCTGTTGTGAAGAATCATCAATATTGATATCTTTGCTTTCTGTGTTGCCATTGTCTAAAATGTCTTCGATTTCAGTACATTAAAGAAAAATGTATACTTGTGGGAAGAAATCTATAACAACAAAATATCTTATTTATAGAAAAATTTCAGAATTCGCTAAATATCAGAGAATGTTGAAAAATAACGTTATGATGGTTGATTGATTGATTGAATATTGTTTAACGTCTACTCAGCAATATTTCAGCTATATCAAGACGAGAACAGGTTTGTTAATAAATAATCACTTTGGGGTATGGAAAGGGCCATGGGACGGAAAATTCTGACTGCTACTGGAAAAGTAGGGTGATATCGTCAAGGGCGGGGAATTATCCTTGTAGCCGATCACCTACGGACAACCCCAAAAAGAGCTTGCTACAAGGGTTCTTTAACGTGCAGGAAGAGTGGCATTTCTTCCAACACGTGGACCTGAGTTTACATCCCATCCGAAAGAGCCAATTCCCTTATTTAATGTGTTATAATTGTGATTTGGTAAGATTTACAAGAGTCCAATCAGATAGTACAAAATAGGATTTGCCAATGAAATGCAATTTCCTTGTTACATGTATTTCTATCTTTTCTGTTGTGAACAGTGTTTTTCAAAACTAAAGTTATAACTTGCTTGTATTGCGTGCTAATTTATATCAAAAGGCCTGCATGTATGTGAAGGTCATGTAAATGGCAAATTAAGTTTAACTGTTCAGACATCATGTCATTGTGTCAATGATGGAAATACAATGCTCTAATTTGGAACCTCCCTTTTTCTAATTGCCTGGATCCGATCTAATCCAATTGAATTGGATTTATTTTTTTGGCACATAAATATCATATCTCTCTTCAAATAATTTAAGAAACGGAAAGTTTTTTTCTTTTCTCCTGTTCCTTTTTCCTTTATGCAGCCCTTTTCTGTCGGTCTTCTTTTATCCTGTTCGCCTTTTACATTTGAAAGACACTCCAGATTTTTTGCTAAATTCTTTTCCCTTGCAGGTTATTATTTTTAAAGTCAAAGAAGACTTCTCATCATTTATCCACGCAAATTCCAGAGAAACCCTTGTATCGCCAAATTCCCTATGCCATTCATCTTAAAACACATGGATGTTAAAGTTGATCTTTTCACCTACATTGTAGCTATTGGAATGAACATCTGTTTTGGATTATAATTACATTTTAATTAAAGAGTTCCCTCCACTAAACAAAAGATTGCTTCAAATTCCTGATATGGCTAGCACAATCACTGGATTACAGTCTAAACACAGTTACCTTACCCAGGGTTACTACTAATCCCCCCGGGGGGGGGGGGGTTACTTCCATTATTTTGGTATACGGGGAAGTGCCAAAAATTCGTGTATGGTTTTTGCATGAAATATATAAATTTGGGTGTGCATTAAACTAATAGTATATATATTTGCACATAGAAAAAATAATTTATATAAAATTTGGTACCAAAAAAAAAAACGCAAAAATGGCATTTTTTTGAGACAACAGAATTATTGCGATTTTTTTCTTTTAATGTACAATTTTTCACCTATTTAATTCTTTGTTTCCTTTGATTTTGATAATTTTCTTATTTAACCAATGGCATTTAATATATTTTGGGACTAAATTTATTGTTGATATATAAATTCGGGGCATGTTTTCATGATCGATTTGGCACATCCCTACCTAGAAATATACTAAGTTAACAACCCCACCCCCCACCCCCGGGTACTAGTCTATCTTGTACTCTGCTGGACATTTTACTACACTGTTTGATTGGGTATTATTTTGTTTTGTACTCCCTTTATAGATGACAAATTCCTTTTCAAATTCATTTAGTAACTCATTGACTACCTGATAATATGTGTGTTTGTCATTTAATCTTCAAAAAGTCAACAATTTGCTTTGTTGATCAATTTAGTTGTTTGTAACATGTAGCTGTAGGACAAGAATGTGTCCAAGTTTGACAGTTATGAAGAATACAAATAAGAATGTTTAGATTGGTCATTTGAAACCCGATCACATCGTAGACTACCAATGGGTAAATTTGCAACCCCATTGAAGATTTCTTTTATCGATCTTTGCAACACATTGTAGACAATCCCAAAACTTTGCAACCTTTGCTTTTGATAGTCGCTATGTTAATTTTCTACAGTGCAATACTTAGAGATTTAAATCTATAATTACTATCAAGATTTGTAATTTTATTATAAGATATGTACCAAAACGACAGGTCTTAATTTCTTTGGGCAATCTGTACAACAAACTTAACGACACGACAAAGGGTAATTAGTCTTTGATTGGAGAAAATGACAAATAAAAAGATTATGTGGTATATGATGCATTACTAAATGATTTTGAAATCAAACACCAATGACAGTAGTACAAAGTAAAATAACGACCAATCAAGCAATATAGTAGCAAGTCCAGCAGAGTATAAGATAGACTAGTAGTAACACCGGATAAGGTAACTGTGTCCTGATATCTTGGGTGGATCAGAATTTCGGACTAAGAAATTATCAAATTTTGTTTCAGGAAATTCTCTTAATGCATTAGGTACATTTCGTATAAGAACACCCTAATAGAATTTTGTTTCGACCTGTGTACACATACAATGACTTGATCGCAAGTGCATTCTAAAAATGGAGACATTACAGTGTCTGTCGCAACAAAGCATTACAGTGTAGTGTATCCATATTTCCAAAAAGGCATAATCATATGCTAATGCCCACTTCGGCAAAAGAAAAACCGCAATAAAGAAAGTAATATGGAATCGATTTACAAAGCACTAATTGAGAGAACATGGAAAACGCAGAAAAAACAAATACATATTGACACCAGTTACCCAAAACAACTGAAACTTAATAAGGCAAACAATGATTTTAAATACTGCCCTTTTCTGGATCCTAGTATCATCATTTACTCTGGTAAAATAAAAACTTAAGTTTAGGATAAAAGGGATGATTTTGATTTTACTATTACTAATTTCCCCTTTCTTGACGGCGACGTTCCCCTAGCTTCATCCTACGGGGTGTATATATCTCAACTTGTACGATTCGCACATGTTTGTTCTACCCTTGATGATTTTAATGAGCGTAACCCTACTCTCATATTATCTCACATCCAAACTTTTACAACTAGGTTACAGATTTTATAAATAATTTAATACTTTTAAGAAGTTTACAGAAGATATGAACATTTGATATCTAGATATGACGTGACTAGTAATATTCCTTTAAAAAAAGAACAGAACATAAAAGCCACAAGCTCAAAGCCATTATCGTGCGAAGCCTCTCAAAAATCGAGGAAATTCTGACTAAAAGGCAAATGGTTAGGCAATGTAACAGTGCGTACCATCATTGATACCAGTCACTGGTGAGTGATACTGAACATTTTTCCTGTTACATTGTAGTCAAGATTTCCACGATCTTTTTTTACTCACGTATTTTATGAAAGTAAATTAATAAACCATCTAAAAGTGGTGCACCTGGTATACAAACGAAACAAGACTTGACTTTTAAAGTCGGAGACAAAAACAATCGTCACAACTTCTTTTTGTACTATTCATACATAGGAATATATGTAACACAAAATATTAACGTCTCTGAGCCCTAAAGGGTTGGTGGTTGGTGTAAAGGAAAAAGAAGGGAAACGGGGAATGTGTCAAAGAGACAACGACCCAAAGGAGAGTAATAGGGATCTGATTCGAATTTTTATGATTAAGAAATAAAAAGTTAAAAAATCAAATATTTTAACTTAAGTAGGAAAGTATTTAGTTCAATAAAAAGGATTGCAGTTTAAACAAAATGTAAATTTAAGCACTGTTACTATCATATGGAAGTTGGGTATGCGTCACAGAATATTGCATACAGCTTCATGAACGATTTTATTCTC
>MJUU01073240.1:25038-35555 GCA_002080025.1 Modiolus philippinarum | reverse complement strand
GTCCATAGCTGACTCAGCTATACCCAACCTAAGGAGTATCCCCCTCATACAAAGGTCTGTCCATAGCTGACTCAGCTTTACCCTGAATATTTATTCTCTATCAGCTTTTTACATCTTTCGATTTCTGGATTTAGACTGACGGTTCGTTCTCACTTACTTTCCAATGTTTTGACTTGATCTGCACTGAAGAGACGTAAGTTGTCGAAATAGCCATATGCAGAAAGTAACTTTGCAGTAACTCCGGTATTTTGCCATCTATCATATTGTAAAGCCAGCGGTTCTTTAGTATAGTGCTTTACTGAACTATAACAATAGATCATCGACTGCTAACAATTCGTAGACTGTTTCATGAGAAATTCAAGGGACTCTCTACTGACTATATTTTTAATGGTTCTAACTTCATTAGATCACAACCAATCAACACTTGACGTGCATTTTTTTCACAGTCCCTTAAGACATTCTGTGTTTAATTAATGCCATGAAAGAAATTTGTCATCCGAAGTTAAGAAACTTTTCCGTTTGGCGTGGTTAAGACACAAAATTCCACAAATCATAAGCCGAAATAGCAATGTATTTGAAATGGATTCGATTAAATCAGATCGATCAATCTTTTAAATGGTGTTCTAAGCATTTATATCATTTGACAGTCGCTGTTTAGGAAGAAAGGATATGTTTTATGTACAATTACCTTTAAGGACAATGTTCATGGTTTTGAAGATTACATGTATAAAACTAAAGTGAAAGTAGAATAATCGATCGAAACAAAACAGCACTGACAATGACACAATAGAATTTTGCAAGCAAAGGATATTGGTTAGGACTGGCAGAGTCGATTATCTTGAACTTATATTAGCAGCAGTATTCTATGTTTTCAAATGACAGACTAGGCAAAACGATAGTTAGGAGTATCTGAGTCAGTTGTCTTGGACTTGTATAAGCAACAAGAGGGTCATTGATAATTCTGATGTTTGCTTTCAGGAGAACAAACCAGACAAAATATCAGTTAGGAAAGGAATGGTTGAGTCGATTGTTTTGAGCTTATGTTAGCAACATTAAGGTCATTGATAATTCCGATGTTTGTTTTCAAAAGAACAGACCAGACAAAGCAATGCTAGTAGTTAGATGTGGCTGAATCGATTATCTTAGATTTATATTTTAAACCGTACGATTATTTATGATTTCGATGTTGTTTTAAAGAGAGCAGATCAGACAAAACATTAGTTAGGAGTGGCCGAGTCGATTATCTCAGACCTATGTTAGCAACAGTACGGTCATTGATGATAAAGAGAACAGATCATACAAAACATTACTGAGGAGTGGCTTAGTCCATTATCTTAGACTTATGTCAGCAACAGTACGGTCATTTATAAATTCGATGTTTGTGTTCAAGAGAGCAGACCAGACAAAACATTATTTAGGGGAGGTTGAGTCGATTATCTTGGTCACTTATGTTAGCAAAAATATGGTCATTGATAATTCCGATGTTTTTTCTCAAGAGCACAGAGCAAACAAAGCATCAGTTGAGTTGTTGAGTCGGTTATCTTCCACTTGTGTTAGGAGTAGTACGGATATTGATAATTTCGGCGTTTTGAAGAGAACGGACAAGAAAAACATTAATAAGAGCGTATTGGACAACCAATATAAAACGTTCTAAAACTAACTTCTTACCGACAGGCTATTTTATCCACAAACCAAAACATAACATACATTCCTAAATGTTAAAATACTCCAGTTTCTATTCCAATGAAACAAATTATCAGAACCACTAATTTATATGTGCAATTAAAAGCATGTGGAATTCATGAGGAAATCCTGCCGTAACATTTCAATTATACATAACAAAAAGGTTCAAAAAAACAATAAATACATCAAATTGATTTTTCTTAGTTTTGTACATAATTGCGATCTAATTGAAAGTAGAGCATTTCCGTCCTGTAAACGACTTAATGACTGAAAGCTTTGTGCTTACTTCACTCACTGGTTTGATGTTTTCGTGCTTTCTACAGCAGATTAGTTCCGTCACACAATACTATGTTAATTATCAAATAAAAGTCTTTTTCTTATAAACCTGTGTGCTAAAAAAGTCGGCCAGCTATTGTAGAAAACAAATTTAATCTTAATTATTTGATATAATTGTTTCAAAGAACAATTCATATTACTTTAAATATGTTACCTGAACATAAATTAAAGATCTTAAAACCATTTTAAAAACATTTGACTTTTTCTTTGTTCTACTTATCTACTTTTACAATTTCAAATATGAAAAAGAAAAGAAATGGGGTAAATGTCAAGGAGACAACATCCCATATCAAGGTTAAAACGACCCAAAACAAATGTTGACAGCTAACCTTACATGTTTGCTATCCTTTGGAGTTGTCAACGTCGTAACCAGTATCATTTTTTACAAAGAGTGTGCTAGCCAGTGCGATGCTTCATAATTATGCAAGATAAAGTAATAATAAAAAAAAACATGACTAGAAAAATGTGAACAAAGCTCACTAAACTACAACCCCACTCCCCAATTTGCTTCCAGAAATAAAAAATCCAGAAAAATTAAAAATCAAATCATATCAAATTTTTAAATAGTTGGCGCACAATTGCAATATGTATTGAACATTCTGTGAAAGTTTCTTTGAATTCCACTGAGTGGTTTACGAGGACTTGTCGCCACAAAGTGTGAACCCTGTGGTGGACGGAATAACCAACGGACGAACAGACACCATGAACACTATATATATATATATATATATATATACCGCCCGCTAAAGCGGGATATGGTATGAAAAGTGGGAAGACGTTAAGGTCCATAAATCTAACAGTAAAACTGTATAAAATCCAAATTTGCTTTCTGAGACATTTATTAAAATGCAATGTCATTGTATAGCATGCTCTCATATCATTCAATCATCAGTCAGTCAATGATAATAATAACTTAAATGTAAAAAATGTAATATATTTGCATTAGTTTGAAGATCTCTTGTTGTATTAGGATTCCGTCTACATTTGGGTATTTTATGACACCAGGATGATGTTAAATGATTACGGTGTTGTTTCTTTAATAATATTAAACCAATATCTAAATGAACATTTTTCAATTGATTTTTAATTAAAGTGTCTTTCTTTATATCCCTTCGTTCTTATCTTTATTTAAACATTATGTTGCAGAAGTTTTGATTTCTTTTGGACACAAAATTTTGTATAAAACTCCTTGTTTTACTGGTGCCATATGATATTATTTTCCTGTTGAATTGTAAATATAAAATAACAATAATGAAACATATCTCAGGCCATCTGCATGTTCTTTTACAATTTCAATCTTGTAACAAACATTTTGCTTTAGTAGAATGGTAGATTCTACAATTTTTAAAGTTGGTCTCAGCCACTACGAAATGCAAACAAAATTTTGTTAACAAACTTGTAAGCTGTTCTGTTTTTTTTTTTCTAATTCCATTAATTTTGTTTTGTTTATTGCAGGAATAATATACAAAGTAGAGCATTGCATATATCAGTAACCGGTGCAAAGAAAAACTATTTCCAATTGTAGATGCAAAAGTGGTCATTTTCAATGCAGGGAGTAATAACAGACATCTTGAAAAAGGTATTGCAAATACTGACATAATTCCTAAGAAGTGTCAAAAATACATAAACAACACACCTTACATGATAATATCGTTTCTATAAATGGAAAAGGGTATGAAGTAAATATACATGAGATAAATATTGATATATAAACACCCGCAAGTTTTTAATTGCATCAGCTCAACATGTCGAAAGGAAATTTCTAAAATTACAAAACGAGAGAAAAAAAACATACCAATTCAGTGGGACAACACGATAAAGACACAACAATTAAAGTTGGACATGAACTCAACAAAAAAGAGATGGGAGCAGTGGGGAACGACAGCTAATCCCCTCGACTGTAGCAATTAAATTTCAAAATTCAGTTTCAATATATTTTCATTAGTTCTTGTATGTTTTGATTTTTTTAGTTTTTAATATACCCATTGACAAAAGATGACTGATGTACCACATGCAGTATCTTAAATTAACCAGGGTCATTGAAGAATGAAATTTAGGTCCAAATTATCATCTGAAGCAGCATGACTCTCCTAGCCGCACCCACTGACTTAAAACGATTGATCTGCCACATGTAGTATCTCAGATATGAACCTTTAAGCAAACTATATCATGAGTCATAAAATGTAGGTCGCTTGAAGAAGCATTACTCTCCAAGACTCGTCCACCGTTCTCAAATGATTGATGTACCACATGTAGTATCAAAGATTTGAATCATAACACAAACTATAACCTGAGTCATTGAAGCAGCATCACTCTTCAAGACCAATCCACTTACCTAATATGATTGATATGCTAAATGTAGTATCTCAGATATAAACCTTAACGCTTTAACCTGCGTCATTAAAGCAAAAAGTGTATGTCAGAGTAACCCAATTATCATCTTTTGCAGCTTCACTCTCCAAGACACATCCACTGACCAAAGATGATTGATGTGCCACATGAAGTTTCTCAGATATGAACCATAACGCAAGATTCAACCTGGGTCATTGAAGCATAAAATGTAGGTCAGAGTGACCCAATAATCTTTTAAAGCAGCATCACTCTCAAACACCCATCACTGACCAAATATAATTGATGTGCCACATGTAGTCTCTCAGATATGAACCTTAACACAAACTTTATTATAGAAACATTTACTTATTAAGAAAATTTGGTTCTACATGCAGGGCTCTTATACATCAGGGCATTTCACATCCAAACTTCTATGGCAATATCATTTACAAAGCGCATAAATTCAAAAATTGTCCTTCAAAACTTATTAATCCGTTGAACAAACTTATTCATAAAGGATATAAATACAGCATTGTTGTTAAATCGTTACTTCTGGTTTTTGTTGGCAAAAATATTGGCTTCACACCATAACTAAATTTAGGCAATTTTTCATATTGGCAGTATTTGGCATTGCACAATATCATGTTCTTCTTTCATAATTGATGACGTTGCTATATCAAATCTATTTTAGAAGTATTTCAATTGAAGTTTTATATGTAAGAAGGCTTGATATCATAGTCAACGGAAATTATGTCCTTAGCTAGCTGTCATTAGCTAGCTGTCAGTAACTGCGTGCGAGCATTTGTCCGGACAGTACCTGTATGTATTGTCCTCATGTTTTATGTACTTCATTGTAAGGGTACTCGTCTTGATAAGTTGGACTTTTTTTCTAGTTTTGATTTTTACTGTGAGTCTTTTTGTGTATTTATTTTTAGCCATTCACCACACATAGGGGGGGGGGGGGTGGATCCAAGAAAACGAGTTTAACCCCACCGCAATTTTTGCGCCTGTCCCAAGTCAGGAATATGTTGGTGATTGACTTGTCTGTGTCTTCTTATATAATTTTAGTTTCTTGATATTTGGGTTTCGGATGTGGTTTGTTTCCATTGATTTATCCACTTTTTTACCCTTTTTGGGCCATTTAGGGCTTGCTATATGGTGACCCCTAGATGCTTTGTTTTGGGTCGTTTTAACCTGGATATGGGATGTTGTCTCCTTGACATTTACCCCATTTCCTTTCTTTTTCATATTTGAAAGGAGTCATTGAAGCATAAAATGTAGGTCAGAGTGACCCAATTATCATCTGAAGAAGCATCATTCTCCAAGACGCATCCACTAACCAAAGATGATTGATGTGCCACATGACTTTCTCAGATATGAACCTTAACCTAGTTTAACCTGAGGTGGGACGAACGGACTGACGGACGGGTGAGATGCTATATCCCCTCCCAAACTCTATTGGGCGAGGGTATAATAAAAAGCACAACTAGTATGATCCCAAACATAACTGTTGTACATTCGGGTGATCAGGAAGGGTAGCATGATCTGCTTCGTGTGTGGCGCATGTCAAATTACCAATGAAAAGTCCGTTGTGAAGTTGAATTTAAGTCTTTTTGTTAGCTATGTATATTGATAAATGTGCATTTTTGTTTTTGAGACGATTTGCCAAAATCATGGTGTCAATCTGAAAATTCCTGTAGTAACAGGTATTAAGCATAGCACTGGCATAGACGTTTTTCACTCGTTTGCCTAAATCATGATATGTAAAAGCCATATGACGTATTGTTTGAATGTTGGAGGTTTATTAATGAAAAGTCAAAATCACTACGCTTGTAAAGTTTTTATTTCAGGGGTCAAGAGCTACCAATATGAAGTTTCAGGAATGATACAAATCGAAGAGTATTAGAAGTCTCTTCAATTTGGTGTTCATTTTGGTAAATAAGAGGAAGGTCACACTTGATTAGAGAATTGATCAATGCAGGAACATCATCTATGTAATGGAAACTGAAATTTACAGACTCGATCAGCTTCCTATCCTGTTTCTGAAGTAGACCTTATTTGAAACTGAATTTTTACAAAAAGACACAAATCAGCCGAAAGTGGCGACGACATCCTCCTCATTATTTTCTTTTATAAACAACCAGTTCTCTCTGTAAAATTTATATATCTGTACTAATCAGTCAATACGAAAATCTTCTTTCATCCCTTTTTTGTTTATAAAAATTTTGATCCGAACCAAACATTTTAATTTATCATTCCGGATAGTAGTACAGATGGATAAAAAAATCAAAAGCTAGTAGTCAAGTTGAAAATAGATACTTCATCAATTTTTACAGATCTTATTCACCCTAATTGTTAATTACGCTTAATCACAGCATATCTTGAGGTCGTCTCAAACTGCAGCACGTAATGACGTCAACAGCTTAGAGAGAAGTATTTGTTGTATGTTAGGCAATGCACCTCTGTTTGTAAGATCACTTATTTAGCTTTATCAACCACTACATAAAAAAGAGGTTCTTGTTTTGGTTTTCATCACTTTGTGATTTTTGAGGACGTCATTTTTCTGTATTGTAGAAGGTGTAAGTTTTGTTCTTGAATGAATTACCAATACCCATCGCTCTGCTGTACATTCGATGTTTCTTGCAGACAAATATTGTGTAACCGTGGACCATATTAGCTGGTACAACAATATCGTCAAAGAGTTGAGACTATGTCTTCGAAAATATGTTTAGAGCTGTGCTCAAGGAGACTTAAAACACATTTGATTGCAAACTACTGTGGAAATATGACGAATAGTGGCATAAATCAAATTTGATTCTTTATTGTTTTCTCCCCTCCATCTGAAAATTTCATAAATTCATTTGCAGAGAGGTGGTGAAATTTGAGTTGTAATTATTCTTTAACCAACTACATAAATTTAGTCGGTTAAATGCAGTAAATACTTAGGTCTGGTAGGAAATTTCGCCCAAAGGGCATTCTTAAGTAAAACACGCATCTCTTCAGTGGTGCTTTGGTAACAATACTGCCCAAGCTTTTCACATCTGGGTATGGATTAAATTTTACTAAAAACATTCGTTTTCGTTCATGTCGACCAGTTTGATTTCTTTTGTGGGTAATGCACCGTAATATTTTACTGATCTTTTGACGCATTAAGTGTCTAAATGTAATTTAGAATCATCCAGCTCAAGAGTTGGTAATTATGATATACCATTCAATAAGAGTAAGACCTTCTCAGACAGAAGTTTTAGCTTCATAGGTACAGTACAGAACTTTGTAATGATCCTCCAGCGAGTGTAAGAAGTAGTAAGTCTTTGGATATTTATAAAAATCAGTGAGAAATATATTATTTTTGACGACTATTTTTCACTATTTTGATTTGGATACATGTACATATTTCATGCTTTACTAGCTTTGTTTTAATGTACATGTATGCTTTATATTCATTCTTATGTATATAACTTTTATGATATATTGTACATAACAATTTAATACGTATGTTAAGTGTAGAAATAGGCGTTTAATCAAATAGTAAAGTTTCAAAGTTTCAATTCCCTAGGTATTATTACTCTTGGCCAAAACTTCACGATTGTTATCAATAAAACAGAAATGTAATTTTCAATTTCAAATAAGGATTTTAAATTAGAAATGGGTACTTAATTTACTTTTTCTTGTAACGTACGATACTTTTATATCGTTTCATGTATCTAAACAGTTTTTAAATGTTTTTTTTTCAAGATTTTGAATCGTTACATGTTCGAAGTAGATCTACCAGATGATTGTCTCGATCAGGTAAAAAGTCAGTAACTGCGAGCATTTGTCCAGACAGCACCTGTATGTATTGTCTTCATGTTTTATGTACTTCATTGTAAGGGTACTAGTCTTGATAAGTTGGACTATTTTCTAGTTTGATTTTTACTATGAGTCTTTTTGTGTATTTATTTTTTAGCTATTCACCACACATAGGGGGAGGGTTTGGATCCAAGAAAACGAGTTTTAACCCCACCGCAATTTTTTGCGCCTGTCCCAAATCAGGAATATGTTGGTCATTGGCTTGTCCTTGTCTTCTTATAATAAAATTTTAGTTTCTTGATATTTGGGTTATTGGATGTGGTTTGTTTCCATTGATTTATTCACTTTTTTACCTTTGTGGGGCCATTTAGAGCTTGCTATATGGTGTGATGTTTCTCAGTGTTAAGAGGACCGTACGGTGACCCCTAGATGCTTTGTTTTGGGTCGTTTTAACCTGGACATGGGATGTTGTCTCCTTGACATTTACCCCATTTCCTTTCTTTTTCATGTTCCTAAGTGAGTGATAATCGATTACGAAACGAGGTAGAATATATCGGCAAACGAATACCGAAGCAAGAACGAGGAAAGGGGGAATTCTAAAATCATAAATACAAAATTACGGCAATTCACATCCAACATGCAAGTGAGACAGTATGACAGTATGACAAAAACAAAACAAATAAAATAGAATTGCTTATAAAATTATGCATTGGCGTCTGCAATAACAAAATTTGTAGTAAAGGACATGGTGTGATGATTTGGCTTAAGATTCTGGTGAATTTCTAAGTTGCACCTCAAAATTTTCTTTCATGTTCGTATCAAAGTTGAGATCCCATTTACAGAAAAAATGCAAGATTTAGAACCAATGACGTCACAATAGCTACAGTTCTGACGTCATGAATTTGGCAGATTTTCGAACAGTTTTCTTGACCGGAAATATCGAGCACATTCAAAAACCAGTTAAATATTTTACCAACTGATTTGTACAAATGAATTGAACCTCTCGTATACCATGTGTCTATATTTCCTATACTAAAAAGTTGTCAAAATTGGTCGTCATTTTTTCGACAAAAATTTTCCTTTCTTATATACTCAAAAACTCAATAATAATACATCAATATTTGAGAAATGTTACTGGTTACTGAAAAGCCATACATATAGAACATTTCAATGGGAAAATTCTGTGAATCAACCAAATTTATTTTTCAGGCCAAATGACGCCCTTACCGAAAAAGCATATTTAAATCTGAGAGTAAAGAAAAATTAGCATCTGTTTATATTTTATATAATTGTTTAATCGAAATTCTAATTATTCTGCTAGAAAATGCAAAGTATCTTCTATTACAAACCTTTGAATATCTCAAAACCTGCCACAAGATATATTTTAGAAATTCTTTTTATGTTTGCGAATTTTTCAATAAAACTCGAAATATATGCATTTTTCTTCATAAGGAACGAATTAAGCTACATATAAAAAATCTCGAATTTTCCGTTTAAAATAATTTATTTTCGTGTTATAAGTATTGTTTTAAAGGACTTGACAACCGAGGTAAACATTGAAATCAACCTTTTTTTTATCAATTATCTTTTATTTTTCCTCACTTTATACTACTTTTCCACTTGACAAACTGAAGTGAGTGGTCTGGGATCTAACGCATGAGTTTTTGTATATTTGAAAGGGTAGAAACATATTTGCATTTTATATATAAGGTAAATTTAATGCTGACATTGAAAAAGAATAGCACTGGCTTCATGAAAGAAATACACTAATAAGGATAACATTGTCTTGTTTTGTTTTTTTGCAGTTTTGATTGACAACTTTGTAATTAAAATTGAAGGGCATAATTTTTTTTACAGAACCACTTGCTTATCTGTTTATCAGGCGGTTGACAATGTATCATTTTCTTTTGATATTTAAATGAGTTCCTTCGGGTTTATATTGCATTGAGAGAATTAGATTATACGGGTTTGTTTATTTCTAAGTTTAGGGCCAATGAGTCTCCAAATTTCCTCCTCGGGTGTTGGTGTATTACTGTTTTTTTATCAGATATGTATTATCAGTGTTTTTAATTATCATCACTTTTACTGTTTCTATTTCAGTGTATCGTGACAAAGAATAGTAATGTAACTTATCGTTGATATTTGTCAATTTTTCTGAAGTTTCAGTGTATCGTGACAAAGTATAGTAATGTAACTTATCGTTGATATTTGTCAATTTTTCTGAAGTTCCAGTGTATCGTGACAAAGAATAGTAATGTAACTTATCGTTGATATTTGTCAATTTTTCTGATGTTCCCGTGTATCGTGACAAAGTATAGTAATGTAACTTATCGTTGATATTTGTCAATTTTTCTGAAGTTCCAGTGTATCGTGACAAA
>MJUU01073240.1:8739-22329 GCA_002080025.1 Modiolus philippinarum | reverse complement strand
CAATTACTGAGTATACCATTTTTAAAACATCAAAATAAAAGATACCAGCCAAACATACAAACTACCAGCCAAATTACATCAACAACAAAAACAAACTGACAAAACACATAAATTGCACGAACCTCCAGCAGGAACCTCGATTCCTTAATACCTTAATTCCTTAATTCCTCTTTAAAATCTTAATATATACGTTTGAGGGGTATAAGCTTAATATTTCAGAATTATTCATCATTTAAAGCTACATTGTTAACACGATTTGTTCAAAGACTTTTTTCCACTTGAACGTTTTAACAACTGCATATTTCAAAGTCAAAGCAAATATAGTTATACTTATCAAGCTTCAGACAGATTAAGACATATTAAAAAGTAAGCTTAAATGGTTTCTGGTATGTCTTTTACTTATAGACACTATCTGAACATGTAAAGCTTAACTATACATTGTCGTATTAAAGTTGTGTTATCAAAAGCGGGCATCAGTTTTTAATTCAAAACATTAGATATTCGACTATTTATCATTGTGATTGCATAAAAATGAAATTTTAATTATTTTGATAGAATGACGTTGCGCTTCCTTGTTTGTCCTTGGAGATTCAATAATTTGATTTCGGTTAAAGTCACTTTTTCTGGCAACTATTTTGTATAAAGATACGATATTGTATTGAAGACTTTTGATGTTGATGGTAGGTTGTGACGTTAAAGCTAAAGCAGTATCTCAAGTCGATCAACATCATATCAATTTTACAGAAAAATTTTAGGATACAGTTCGAAATAACGACGACTGAAAGTGAAATTTTAAATTATTTTACGTTCATTCTAAAGCAACGTTTTTACGTTCACAGTACTGTTAGGGGCTTAGATTCACGTGCCTCTTACTTTAACACTATTTGTAACGTATTACCTAACGCTTAGCAGTTGTTTCTCATTCTAATTTTTAGTTGTTGTTGTTTTGTATGCTTATTTTCTTATTTAGAATAGTTTTGCAAATATCTTTTGTTATGGTTGTTTTACATGCTATTTTAAGCGGGTATATAGTGTTCGTTATATCGGTCCGTCTGTCCGTTCAACATTTATTTCCACAACTCCTATTTCACTACTTAGTGGAATTTGATGAAACTTTCAGAAAATATTTACACCTCCTATTTCATGTTTTCGTCTTGCCATTTTTGGGGATTCCAATAACCATTTACATTGAATTCGTTGGCAAAGAGGTACTGCTATGCCACCAGCAACTCCCCTAAACCAAATGACAGGAATTTGATGAAACATTTAGAGAATCTATCACATGATGCCGTAGCATACTTCCTATTTCAATTTTTCATTTCATCATTTTTTGGGTGGTTTCCATGGTAAAAAAGGACTTTACCATTCATTGTCTTCATCATGCTTACTCTACCGGTACACCTGATCTCACCCATGGTTTTTATTGGGTCCGTGTTGTTCATCTGTGTGTGTGTGTGTCTTCATTTTTTCTTTTTTTTTGTCCCGTTCTCAAGTGGTGTCTTTTTTTTGTTTCTCAGTGTTTCCTATCCTGTCATTGTCCATGGATTGTTCGTCCTTTTGACTGACGGTTCGGTTCTTACTTACTTCAGATTGGTACTGGAATGGCATCCACAACTGCTCCTAGACCAATGAATGGAATTTGTTGAAACTTTCAGAGAATTTTTATTGTATGATGTCATAGAGTAACACATATTTTAGATCTTGATTTGACCAATTTTTGGGGTATTCAATAGCCAGACTTCCACTTCACCATTCATTGTCAAAAGGGGGTACTGGTTTTCCATACGTAACTCCACGTTAACCAATGAAAGAAATTTGTTGAATCTTTCAGAGAATCATTATTACATGATGTTATAGTTTACCTTCTATTTTATGTTTTCATTTGATCATTTTTTGTGGATTCAAACAGCAAGATATTCTCTGTAATAAGGGGGCTGGTATACCATCTGAAACGATTTTTTTTTCATAATTTTCAGAGAATCTTTATCGCAAGAAGCCATAAAGACAGCTACTTTGCCTTTCGTTGTCTTTGGCGGGGTAATTCTCCTAAACAAATGAATGGAATTTGATGAAAACTTTCAGAGAATGTTTATCACATGGTGCCATAGTGCACTTCCTTTTCACATTTCGGTTTTACCAATTTTTGGATTTTCCAATAGCCAGACATGGACTTTGCCTTTCATTGTCAAAAGAGGAGTATTGGAATGTCATCTGTAACTCCTCCAAAACTAATGAATAGGTTTTGTTGAAACATTCAGGAAGTCTTTGTCACATGATGCCATAACATATCACATATCAAAACATGAACCTAAACTTTCATGTATCTCATATGGGGTATCATTTACTTAGCTAAAGAGTTAGTAGTTCTAGTTTAATTCAAGTGGTTTTTGCAGGCTATTTTTTGTTGCACTTATTTTTGCATGCTTATCTTTTTCATGAAGACATTTAGTTCTGGTTGTTTTTTATGCTAATTTGTAGTTACATGTTTTGTCTAATTATCTTTTTACGCTTGTTTTGCATGCTTACTTCAGTTACACCGTCATCTTGCTCAATTATAATTACATTTGTTTGGAAGCATTTGCCTTTGTATGCGTATTTTTGGTTACAGTTATTTCGATTCTTTCTTAAGTTTTGAATTATCTAAAGTTACGTTTGTTTTGAATCCATTTCTTTGGTTATATTTGTACTTGAGTAACGTTCTGTTTAATTACTTAGGCTTTTGTTTCCATATACTTAGTTAGCAGTATACTAAGTCATCGGTACCTCAGAGATTTCTTGATTCTGCCGTCTTGCCTATTTCGAGATAAATCAGGGGAACTGCGATATAAATGCATAATAAATCCAAAGAAAAGTTGCTCAGGAGCACGACACTTTCTTTTTTTAATGTTAAGCACCAGTCTTCCATTCTAATCAGAAACTAAAATTGACAAAAACATTAAAAAGCTTAAAATTTATATTTACTCACACTATCCAATTAAATCAAAGGATGCATATTCAGTTTTCCAGGAAAGTCTCAAAAGTCAATTTTCATATTCATTGAATATCCATTTTATCCATAATAAAAGCACACAAATATGTACACATTTTCTAATACATCTATGATAATGTTCTGTTTTCGTTATTTGCTTAAGGTAAAATGCAGACCTCAGAAACACTCGAAATGAAAACAAAGTAGGCAATTTGTGTCGTTCAAATACTTCAACGTTGGGCTATTTCTATCTAACTACAAAAGTGAATATCTATATCTAGTTAAATGAACGTCTGAAAGTGGCAATAAATATTATTATACGGGATCATATCTAATTACGTCACTATATCAATACACATCATCAGTTAAACAAACATATTTCATACCATATAAAACACATCGTCAAGTGTAAGTTGACATATGCAGGTTTAATGTAATAGTGACTTCAATTTAGATTTATGACATCTGATCTGCTGGGGTGAGCCTTCCTCCATACCTTTATTGTTTCCAGGTAACCTGGAAGTGCTGTGTGTAAAAGCTTCTGGTCTCATAAAAGTATTTAGAAAAAGTGTTAAGGTACTCAATATTAAAAACTTTAAATCTTTTAAAATGATATTATTAAGTATTGTAACCTCTTAAAACATTGATATGACATGTAATCTACAGGCTTATTTGTTTTCTGGATATAAATTTTTTATCGAATTTCTTTCGGTAGTTTGTAATGTAATCCATATGAGTTTGTATCAGGCAAACATTAGATATGGATGAAATTCCAAACTACTCACATGAAAATTGCCAATATTGGAGATATCGTGATTATTTGATTATTCTTTGTTCCTAGATTCTTTTCCTGTCTTGTCCATAAACATTTCATGTCTCTAGACTTTGATTTGTGTAATCTTATGCTTTGTTCCTTCGGTATTCTACTGCCGTTGTTTTCTTCTGTGATGATAAATGTACATAAACCATTTTTTTTGCTTTCTCTTATTAAATAGCACAATTATTTTACAATTAAAGTTTGCAATCATTATGCAAAACGTACCCATAAACTGGTTTAACTCTACCGCTTGCTTTTTTAGGGCCCCGCATCGAGATGCGGGTGCCCTATAGTTTTCACTTTGTCCGTCCGTCCGTCCGTCCGTCCGTCTGTCCGTCTGTCCGTCAACAATTTTTTTGGTCAAAGTTTTCTGGGCTTTTACAAGTGGGAATGATTTCATATTTGGTCTGAAGCTTTATGATGATGAGTTGTACCGTGTAAGCAATTTTCAGGTTTGCCGTGCCACTACTTCCTGTTTACCGATACTTTAACATTTTATTATACCACTCTATGGATGAAAATTTTTCGTCAAAGTTTTCTAGGCTTCTACATGTGGGAATGATTTCATATTTGATCTGAAGCTTTATGATGATGAGTTGTATCGGGTTAGCATTTTCAGGTTTGCCTTGCCACTACTTCCTGTTTGCCGATACTTTAACTTTTTATTATACCACTGTATGGATGAAAATTTTTCGTCAAAGTTTTCTGGGCTTCTACATGTGGGAATGATTTCATATTTGGTCTGAAGCTTTATGATGATGAGTTGTATCGTGTTAGCAATTTTCAGGTTTGCCTTGCCACTACTTCCTGTTTGCCAATACTTTCACTTTTTATTATACCACTCTATGGATGAAAATTTTTCGTCAAAGTTTTCTGGGCTTCTACACGTAGGAATGATTTCATATTTGGTCTGAAGCTTTATGATGATGAGTTGTACTGTGTAAGCAATTTTCAGGTTTGCCTTGCCACTACTTCCTGTTTGCTTATACTTTAACTTTTTGTTATACCACTCTATGGATGAAAAATTTTCGTCAAAGTTTTCATGGCCTATACAGGTGGGAAGGATTTCATATTTGGTCTGAAGCTTTATGATGATGAGTTGTACCGTGTAAGCAATTTTCAGGTTTGCCGTGCCACTACTTCGTGCTTGCTGATACTTTTACTTTTTATTATACCTCTCTGTGGATGAAAATTTTTCGTCAAAGTTTTCTGGGCTTCTACAACTGGGAATGATATGATATTTAGTCTAAAGCTTCATGATGATGAGTTGTATCGTGTAAGCTATTTTCAGGTTTGCCATGCCACTACTTCCTATTTGCCGATACTTTAACTTTTTATTATACCACTCTATGGATGATAATTTTTCGTCAAAATTTTCTGGGCTTTTACAGGTGGGAATGATTTCATATTTGGTCTGAAGCTTTATGATGATGATTGTACCGTGTAAGCAATTTTCAGGTTTGCCGTAGCACTACTTCCTGTTTGCCGATACTCTATCTTTTTATTATACCACTGTATGGATGAAAATTTTTCGTCAAAGTTTTCTTGGCTTCTACAGGTGGGAATGATTTCATATTTAGTCATATTATTGTATCGTGTAAGCTATTTTCAGGTTTGCCATGCCACTACTTCCTGTTTGCTGAAATAACTTTTTATTGTACCACTCTATGGATGAAAATTTTTGTCAAAGTTTTCTTGGCCTCTACAACTGGGAATGATTTGATATTTGGTGTAAAGCTTCATGATGATGAGTTGTATCTTGTAAGCTATTTTAAAGTTTGCTGTGCCAATACATCCTATTTCCTGATACTTTTTAACTTTTTATTTTAAAATATTTTCATTAAACAAATGTTGATAATTTGGTACAAAGGAAGTGACTGCCTATTGCGGGGCCCTCCTGCGTTCAGCAGTACCTCTAGTGCTAGTGCCGGTTCCAAGTCCGACTGTCCCGAGTTCCTATCGTTGTTTACGTTTGTCTTTTGTCTTGTTTGTGTTTTTCCTGTGTAGTCCCCATAGCAGATTGTGGCATGTGACTGCAATATTCAGCCATTGTAGATGTTTCCTGCTATCCCCCCTTTTTACATTAAAAATAAATCTGCAGTCATAATGAAATGGGCGGTCCTGAGCATGGGCGAGCACATAATATCATCAATACAAAATAATGTATTTACTTCAAGTTTACCTAAAGTTTAAAAATTTAACATAAGTAAGGAGTATCTCGTGCATCCTGAATGTAAGCTCTATATGCATTTCAGTTATTCAAAGATGAATGATCTCCCCTTCAAAAGTGCGGGCAGCAACCATATTACTTCATGCATATGTTCAGGTGGTGTTCTACAACTGTGAAACATTTCATAAAAATCCAACCATCCGTTTAGGAGAACATGTTCGTCCTCCCCCTTTTGCCAGAAAATATTCAAAGGCAAATTATCTCCTTTCCAAAATTTCAGAAAGCAACCATATTACTTCATGCACATCATCAGGTGGTGTACTACAGCTATATAACATTTCATCAAAATCATTATGCAAAACGTACCCATAAACCGGTTGAATCCTACTGCTGGCTTTTGTAAGTGCCGTTTCCAAGTCCGGCTGTCCCGAGTTCCTATCGTTGTTTACGTATGTCTTTTGTTTTATTTGTGGTTTTCTTGTGTAGTTCCCTGGCATATTGAGGCATGTGACTGTAATTTTCAGCCATTGTAGATATTTCCTGTTATCCCCTTTTTTTACATTAAAAATAAATCTGCAGTCATACAGAAATGGGCGGTCCTGAGCATTTGCTAACACATTGTATCATCAATACAAAATAATGTATTTACTTCAAGTTTACCTCAGGTTTAAAAATTTAACATAAGTAAGGAGTATCTCGTGCGTCCTGAATGTAAGCTCTACATACATCTAGCTCAGTTATGAAGTACTTGTGCTCGAGAGAATTTTCATATGGATTCATATTTTGGCATTTTTATTTTTTGGTGATATCAAATTGTTATTCTGACCACCTGTTTATTGTGCCCACATCCCAAGATTTTATTATGCCAAGTTTTCTTACTTTTGTCCTGTGGTTGTTGTAGTGTTGTGATTGTCATTTTTGGTGGACAACGGATGATGGCGATTGTAAGAACACTTTGCCAGTTACTCTTATGTTTGTTGATGTCCCCACAACCTTGGGTGAAGACATGGATGTAGCATTGCCCGACATCTAGAAATGATTCAATTACCGTCTTTAACTTACTTTGAGGTTTGAGCAGCAACCATATTACTTCATGCACATCTTCAGGCAGTGTACTACAACTGTGTAACATTTCATAAAAATCCGAGCAGCCGTTTAGGAGATTATGCGCTGACAAGGTACATGGATGGACAGATGGACGTACAGACAGACGGACAGACGAACGGGCGGACAGGGTGATTCCTATATACACCAAACTTTGTTTGCGGGGGTATAATAATTAACACAATACCGGGTTGCTGTTAATTTGGTTTCTGTATATGCGCATTTCAACAACTTATGTCTCTTTAGTGCAGATTAAATCAAAACATTTGGAAATCCATAAACCGAAATATGTGTAGATCTGATAGAGAACAAATTGCCAATAGGATATAAATCAGCTTAGAACAGAGCTATGCGAGAGGCAGACACCCCTTAGTTTTCAAATATATTAAATTTAGATATTGTGAGTTTTAAAATAAAGTTGTTTTAGGCCAGAACGAAGTACTGGCTACTTGATTGGTGAATACCTTCAGGGATTAACATTCCACCAGCAGAGGCATCGGCCCAGTGGTAATAATTAACAAAATACCGGAGTAGCTTCTGCATATGCGCATTTCGACAACCTTTGTCTCTTCAGTGGCAGATTAAATCATAACATTTTGAAATCCATATACTGGCAGATTAAATCATAATATTTTGAAATCCATATACTGTTAAATGTGTAGGTGTTGATAGAAAACAAATTACCAAGAGGATATAAATAGAAAGGCCAAAATCAGATAAGAACAGAGCTATGCGAGAGGCAGATATCCCTTAGATGTCAAAGATGTTAAATTTAGATAATATAAATTTTAAGAAGTTTTACGGTCGACATCACGATCTTGTGGACCGCTATGAGATATCTGTTTCCCAGATGATAACAGATCTTTCTATTTGCCACGAAAGTTTGTTTTTCCTCTACCGGATTTGACTTTACTACCCGAGTTGACATGTTCAGCACGGAGGGTGTCTTATGCAGGAGATGCTTACTCTTCCGGTGTACCTGATCTCACCCATGGTTTTTATTGGGTCCATGTTGTTCATTTTTGTATATGTGCGTGTCTTCATTTTCTTTTCTGTGCCGTGCTCATGTTATGTCTTCGTTTCTTTGTTTTTCCGACGTTGCCATTGTCCTTGGATTGTTCTTTTTAAACTGACGGTTCGGTTCTCACTTACTTTTAAGATAACATCGGTTTGTGGGCCATCACTAAAACTGGAAACTAGGATGGTGAATACCTTAGTAGACTAACAGTCCACCAGCAGAGGCATCGGTCCAGTTGTTATGATAATACAAAATTCTAGAGTTACTGTTGATTTGATTTCTGCATATGCGCATTTCGACAACTGACGTCTCTTCACTGCAGATCGAATCAAAAGATTTGGAATCCATTTACCGAAATATGTGTTGATGCTGATAGAGAACAAATTACCAATAGGATTTAAATAGAAAAGCCATAATCAGCTAAGGACAGAGCAATGTGAGAGGCAGATTTTCCTTAGTTTTTTAACAAAACATGTTTAATTTAGATACTGCAAGTTTTCAAATAAAATCGGTTTTCGGGCCAGCACCGAACTACTGGCTCCTTGGTTTGTGAAATTCTTCTGCGACTAACAGTCCAACATCAGAGGCATCGGCCCAGTGATAATAATCAGTATTATATCGGAATTGCTGTTTATTTGGTTTCTGTATATGCGAATTTCGACAACTTTTGTCTCTTCAGTGCAGATGAAATCAAATCATTTGGAAATCCATTTACCGAAATATGTGTAGATACGGATAGAGATCGAACAAATTACTAATGAATATAAATAAAAAAGCAAAAATCAGCTAAGGACAAAGCAATGCGAGGGACAGATACCCCTTAGTTTTGAAAGATGTTAAATTTAGGTATTGCAAGTTTTAAAATAAAATCGTTTTTTGGACCGGCACCAAAGTACTGGCTACTGGGTTGTTGAATACCTTCGGGGACTAACAGTCCTTCAGCAGAAGCATCGGCCCAGTGATAATAATTAGCAAAATACCAGAGTTGCTGTTAATTTTGTTTCTGCATATGCGCATTTCGACAACTTATGTCTCTTCAGTGTAGATCAAATCAAAATATTTTGAAATCTATATACCGAAATATTTGTAGATGTTCATAGAGAACATATTACTAATAGGATATAAATAGAAAATCCAAAAACAGCTAAGGATAGAGCTATGCGAGGGGCAGGTACTCCTAAGTTTTGGACAAAAATATGTTAAATTTAGGCTTCAAGGCAAGCACCGAAGTATTGGCTAATGAGTTGATGACTGAATATCCTAGGGACTATCAGTCCAGCTGCAATGGTAATGGATAACGCAATACTGTCGATCTAGTTTTTGCATGTGCACATTTCGACAAGTTATATTTTTCAGTGCAGATCAAATAAGAACATATGGAAATCCATATACCTAAATATGTGTATAAGCTGATAGAGAACAAATAACCAATAGGATCTGAAAAGGAAAGCCAAAATCAGAGCTATGCGAGAGGGAGATTATCCTTAGTTTTGAACAAAATTTTGCTAAATTTAGATATAGTACAAATAGTCAGTTTGAAGACTGACAAATCATTAAAGCATTAATGCGGTAAATGGAAAAAAATCGTTAAAGAATAATGCTAAATAAAATTGAACACAAATGAACACGAACGCTGCAAAATGAAAGATTTGCAATGAGAAGGTATCACCAGGTCCTCCGGAAGGGTAACCATGATCTGTTCCATGCACCCGTCACAATTCCACTGAAAAATATGGTGTTAAATCATAGTCGGTATTTGTCAATTCAGTAATAAACTCTCTGAATCTAGTCGAAGATTTCTATTATCATTTGCGAAATTGAAACATTTAAAAGACCTGTCAAATTATGGTGCCAAAACTTCTGTAGTGACAATTACAGCGGTAATTAAATATAGCCTTGGAATATAAGACAGCAATTTTTATCTGTTGACAACATCGCTGTACAGACTACATAAACGACAAAAAGGAATTTCCCCATTGTAAAGTAAGAACATTACGCTTGTCGTATCGATATTTTATCATTTATGGAAGTGAGGGCCGACGTACAAGGCCGGCAATGTGTATCACTGATTTCTTCAAATTCGCGTTCATTTGAGTAAATAAGAGGAAGGTAATACTTAAATTTTGGATTGTTCCATGAAACAACATAATCTTTGTAACGGAAACTCAAATTAAAGAACCTTGCTGGTTTATTGTCTTTTTTTTAAACTAGCCCTGGTATTAGTTGGGCTTCATAGGTGTAGAGAAGCATATCGGCTAAAAGTCCCCATAGGTATCCTGTTGTCTGTTTGAACACTTGGTGTTTAGTTATTTGTTACCACTGAGTCGATGCTACTGCTGGTGGGCTGTTAGTCCCCGAGGGTATTCGCCAGCCCAGTAGTCAGTACTTCGGTGCTGACCCGAAAGCCGATTATTTTTCAAACCTTACAATATCTAAAATTTTGTAAATTTTATTGAAAACTAAGGACTATCTCCCTCATGCAAAGCTCTGTCCTTAGCTGATTTTGGCTTTACATTTAGATAACTTTGGTTATTTGTTCTCTATCAGTTTTTAAACATTTTTGAGTTTATGGTCTTCCAAACGTTTAGATTTTATTTGCACTGATGAAACATAATTTGTCGAAATGCGCATATGCAGAAAGTAAATTCACAGTAACTTCGGTATTTAGTTATTTGTCTTCCAAATTCGACAAATATGTTGTCATTAACGTTTCGACGACATTCTTATGTAGATTTTTTAAATCTATTTGATATGATTATTTTGTTCACCGTGTTTAGTACAGAAAGACTAATGTATTAAAGCCAGGAGATCTGACTTTAATCTATCACGCTATTTTCGAATAGGCTTTTGAATTTTAGCTCATGGTGATATTAAGGAGCCTAATTCGATTTACAATCAACAACCTTATGGACCCGATCAATTTGGTAAGAGCTTCAACTTTTTCCTTTTTCTGCTAGCCCGTTGTTTTGCATATTTCTTAACTAGTGTTGTTCACAATATTTTAGACTTATTGTAAATAGGTCTTGTTATATCTCGCTGTACAGGATGTTGTGGCCACTGGTTATACGTGACCTGCAAGAGCGTACATAAATCCGGGAGAACGGAGACAAGAGCAATTGTTGGTTTGGATTTAAAGTCGTCATTTTGGACATCCCGAAATACCCGTTTATGATTAAGGATGCTGGTTGCTATAGTTTCTGAAAAGATGTAAGATGTCAGAGGGACGGTTTGGTCATTAAAATACGTGGGTATCCTTGAGGTATCATGTTTGTTATTGATGGAATCTAAGTTTTTGTTTGTAAATTTCAGTTTGCAGAATGAACTACGTTCTTGTATTATACAAAATTTATATATAAATAGTAAAAAAGAACAGTTAGAAATAAAGCAGTTGATAAATTGATTTCTTTGTATATGGCAAATGCATCTTCAAACGAAAGCCGATGGGAAAAAAACAGAACGGGAAAAAAAGCATATAATCAAAATTTCAAAAACGCAACAATTGAGGAGACAACATTGCAAAAACAAAAAAAAACAATAATCAACAAAAATAAACAAGAATTCCAAAAGGTTAAACAAGTAGCAGCGTGGACCCCGACAAACACTGGATATGACATTCAAAGACACGATTTGTGCAGCTATACATCCTACACATTTCTGGTCACGACAAATTAAGTTCTTTTATTCTGGTCGTGAAAAAGTAAGCTCAAATCATTTTCTCATCCAAAATACTTTTTGTCATGACTTTGTGTCTCATTCCAACAATTATTGGTTGTCAGTATTGTTCCAGGTATGTCCAATGACATTGATATGGATATGTTCAATGACATTGATATGGATATGTCCAATGACATTGAAATGGACAGCATTTGATTTTGATGTGTCTCTTTCTGTACAAAATGATGATGGAAATTGATATGGGAATTAAGACATTTTGTTAAATAAATTCATATGTTGACAGAATGTAATCATACAATTTTGATTGTCGGATTCCTAGTTCAAATGGTCAATACATATTGTGAATGTGCAAAGACGACAGTGTATATCACAACAGCACTTAAATTATCATATCTCGACTACTTGCGAGCATATCCCTTCAAGTTCTTGATCGGCTAAATGATAAAGGGGTCCAGGAAATGGTTTTCCTTAGAGCTGAAAAATGCAGAGCTTTCATTGTTTCACGTATCTAAGATTTTTGTGGGATGTAAAAACCGGAATACCCTCTTCAAGTGGTATGTATGTATATGTAAAGGTTTATGATAAAAGGGGTGATTTCTCCTTCCCTATAGTCAATTTCCCCCATCTCGACGATGATGTTCCGTTAGCCCCTTCTTATGGGGTCTACATTTCACAACGTGTTCGATATGCACGAGTATGTAGTGATGATTCTGACTTCAACGACCGAAATCTTTGTCTAACAGAAAAACTTCTGCATCAAGGGTTCAGATATCATAAATTGATAAAAAAAACATTCTAAATTTTATTATAGATACATTGACTTAATAAGTTGGACTTTTTTCTACTTTGATTTTTACTGTGAGTCCTTTTGTGTATTCATTTTTAGCCATTCACCTCACATAGGGGGAGGGTTTGGATCCAAGAAAACGAGTTTAACCCCACCGCAATTTTTGCGCCTGTCCCAAGTCAGGAATATGTTGGTCATTGGCTTGTCCTTGTCTTCTTATAAAATTTTAGTTTCTTGATATTTGAGTTATTGGATGTGGTTTGTTTCCATTGATTTATTCACTTTTTATCTTTTAGGGGCCATTCAGGGCTTGCTATATGGTGTGAGGTTCCTCACTGTGTTGAAGACCGTACGGTGACCCCTAGATGCTTTTTTGGGGTCGTTTTAACCTGGATATGGTTCGTTTGAAAACATCAATGAAATCCAGGAATCCCAGTATATTTGAAGATCCCTTTGTTAGGAAAACTATGGACAACCTCCATGAAAATTACGTCATTGTCCCTGCAGACAAAGCTTCTAACAACATACTGTTCGTGTGTAAGAAACACTATCATGACTGTCTGGTTAAGGAGATGGGAATTGAGAGTTCATTAGGAAACCCTACTTATACTCCCACTACACTATCAAGGGAGGAGATTATTGAAAATCACAACTCTGTTTTAGCATCCTTTGGCATCAAAGCGGATGATGATAACAATCAGCTCCCCTACATCTACTGGGTACCTAAACTTCATAAGAACCCATACAAACAGAGATTTATTGCGGGGTCTTCCAGATGCACCACTAAGCCACTTTCTAAGCTCCTTACTACTTTATTGACCGCAGTCAGAGATGGCCTGAAAAGTTACTGTGATAAAGTCTACTCCACGAGCGGCGTCAATCAGATGTGGATTCTAAAAAATTCTAAAGATCTTCTCGAACAGCTATCCTCTAGCAGTCTTACCCATTGCCACAGCATACAAACCTTTGATTTTTCTACTCTTTATACTACCCTGCCACACAATAAATTGAAAACAGTAATTTCGGATTTGATACATCAATGTTTCTGCAC
>MJUU01073238.1:0-13145 GCA_002080025.1 Modiolus philippinarum | reverse complement strand
CAAAATTTTTACATAAAAGCTAAATATTAGTTGTAAAATTGTTATTGAAGAAAAATATCAATCGTGGTCACAATATTTTCAATATGGAGAAGTCTCTCTATCACACTACAGAACACTTTGTCCAAATTCAATTTTTTTGTCGACTATGGATACTTCAGTCTACAAATGTAATTTATCCACAGACTGGGTCTGGTAGATTTTTTTTTATTTTAATGTTATTCTACTCAACAATACAGGCCTTTAAAACAACATCCGATCACCATTTTTTAAACTTCTACAAAAGGAATGAACACTCCTTCAATATTATTTTAAATTTATTACAAACCTTCAGTATTTCTCTCTTTATCTTTGCCAACTGCATGGATACTGTGTAATAACAGGATACAGGGGGAATATGTTGTGGCTGAAAAATATTATACAGATTATAATAATGGTATAAAAGGACAGTTAAACCAGTTGTGGTTAAAACAAGAAAATACTGATGTTCAAAATGAAAAAATACTTCTATATTCATGTATATGTTGTCCATAAATAAATTATTAAAATAGAAAATGGGAATACTGAAAACTAAACAGGTTGGTTACTGTTTTATACACAGAATACAGGGTACATGACAAAAACAATGCAACCCAAAAAAACAACAACATATCAAAAATATTTATTTGTGCATGAAGCAATTTCTGGGCTGTGCTGGTTTGCAACAAATCAAAACAGAGATTTTCCCCCTGCAGATCTATATTGTGGTATCTATAGGAAACATTTAGTTGAAATTGAACTGACTATGTTGATGGAACGGGGCTCACAAGAATTTTGTAATGTGTAAATTAACAGGTGTATACATGTGCTACTAACGGATTATAATGATGATACAATCTTGAGAATATCTTTGCAAATATGTTTATGTATTATCATGAAAATCACAGTTTACCTGAAGAGATTATATTCCTGAGCCTGGATTCTGTGGCACCAGATGCTTCACCATACAGCTTATGACAATTCACCTGTAATTAAGAAAAAAATATTTTAACATTTTTATACTAAAGCATAGTTACCACTGATGATCTATTTTCCAAATATCTATGAAAGCTCTAGTTGCTATTTTGGAGTAAGTTTTTCTAGACAACATAACCATTATTTGCAAGTCTATGTCTTATAACTGTTGAAGGAACACTTCTACTTTACTGGGCGCTAAAAAAGTCCCCGAAAATATACCAATCCCTGTGTATATAGCGTACGTCCTGCAAAAAAGTAAAAATCAAAAACGAAGCAATAAATCGAAAAAATAACATCATTTTCGTGTTCCTTGGGTCATCTTTTATTTAAACAACTGTTTAAAAAACAGTTTTGTAAACGAGAATTGCAATTCAACCTGTACCTGAAACAACACAGCTACATGTGTTCCAGTTATTGTTGTGAAGGAGTGATAATCATGTGATTATAAATTGACCTTTCGCTACTATAACATATTTCAGTGTACAATGATAGTTGTTTGTAAACACAGCCATGTGCTCCATTCATAGCAAAATTTCGTGATTTATTCCATACTAAAGGAACTAACTTCTGCTGCCCAGTAAAGTAGATTCTACCCCTGTTGGAATTAAACAGAACACTATTTTTTCATCTGAAGATCTTAGTTGTTGAGTTCACCTACATATCTTTAGATCTATAATTACTTTACACTACACTTCAAACTTGCCTATGCCTTATATATATTAAGATGTAATCTTTGGCTACTGTAGTTGCCAGGGTAGTTTTACCACAACCTGCAGGGCCACATAGAAGGATAGATGGCAGGTATGCTTTACACTACACTTAAAACTTGACTATACCTTATATATATTAAGATGTAATCTTTTGGCTACTGTAGTTGCTAGGGTAGTTTTACCACAACCTGCAGGTCCACATAGTAAGATAGTTGGCAGAACTTCTTTGTATCTTGTCTTATCTATTCTGTAATTTGAAGTTATAGCAAAAAATTAATACATCAATCTTACAAATATCACATCTAAAATTGAATCAAAACTGTTGTATATGTTAACAGAATTTTCATCAGAGAAAATGTTGAAACTTGCTGAGCAATTTATTCATTTATATGTACATTTTGAATAAAAAAAATACATAATAATAGAGGAAGTTCATAGTAATAATTAATTTGCATGATTTTTTTAATCTTTTGTACCAATCTGTATATATCTTGTTATAAATTTATTATCAGTACAATATATCAACTGACAAGACACACATTTCTCACTTTTGAGTCAGAACAGTTCCTATTTTTAGCGGTGTGAGATTTCCTTGTCTTGTACCCCCCCCGTTACAAGACAGAAATTACCAAGCAACGTATTCAGACGTCATTGACGTCGCTTAGGAACGTCGGATGTCAAGTACGGCTTGGTGGTAAATAAATCGTAGTTCGTGATTACAAAAGTGAGAAAATAAATCAAACACCGTTGAAAATGCAAGATTTAGAAATCTCAGACACCCTCGGGTAAGATTTCAATGGTTCTCTGACTCGGCAAGCCTCGTCAGAGAAATATTGAAATCTTACCCTTGGGTGTCTGAGATTTCTTGATCTTGCCTTTTCACCGGTGTTAGATTCATATAATCCTGCTTCAAACACATAGACCAATTTCTGTTTATGAATGAATATCTCCAATTGACCTGGCGTCAATTGGAGAAAATTGCCGCACTAAACATTATCACACCCCCAAAACTATATTGTGACATCAAAATTTTCCAAGAAAATTCACCAATTGGAGACTCGCCTATTATGATTAAGATATCAGAAAATGTAAATCTACAAGTGTGGACCCAAACTGATGTCTCGCCCGTCCCTACTTGGTTGCAAAATTGATGTGAAAACTCAAACTGCCTTAATTAGAAAACTTAACATGTTCACTAGACTGTGAAATTAGATTAACTGACAAAAGCAATATAGCAGACTCTCATGTATCACCCAAAACCAAAATGCCAAATAACAGTGACCTACCACTGATGGATACTGAGAAACCAAACATGTTCACTAGACCGTCAAGGGCTAAAACAAAATAGCAGGCTGTCATCTTCCATCTAAGACAAACCCACATACCAAATATTATTGACCTTATACATGTATTAATAGATACTAGGAAACTTAACAAACTAACTGGACCATGAAATTGAGGTCACAGACAAAAGCCATATAGCAGACTGTCATATACTACCCAAGACCAACCTGCATACCAAATATCATTGACCTACCACTTATAGTTACTGAGAAAATGACCTAATCATAAAATACTTAACATGCTCACTAGACCATGAAATTGAGGTCAAGGACAAAAGCCATATGACAGACTGTCATTTACGACCTAAGACCAACCTAAATACCATATATCAATGACCTACCACTTATAGTTACTCTAGTTACTGAGAAACTAAATTAAGCACAAAAACTTAACATGTTCATTGGACCATGAAATTGAGGTCACAGGCAAAAGCCATATTGTACTACTCAAGACCAATCTATATACCAAATATCATTGACCTACCACTTATAGTTACTGAGAAAGTGACTTATCACAAAAACTTATCATGAAAGTTTACGCCGCCGCCGTCACCACCGCCGCCACCATACTTTGTACGCATATGTCTTGCTTTCCGCGCCTTTCGTCACGAGTGAGACAAAAATATTTTAAACATGGGAAAATACTATAATGATTTCGCATTAAAAACATTTGGCAGATTTTATTTCAATGAATGAATACTTCCAAAATATTCAATGGTTTCATCAATTCAAGCCTGTCAAAACTTCTTCTGTTAAGCTAATATTTTACAGCATAAGACATCCCATGATCCCTTACCCATGTTGCAGATGAGGTCTTATTATCCTCTCCAAATTATCAGCATACTTGTTCATGCCATGTAAATATGTCTGATCCCAGTATGTCAACGGTCCATCAGTTAGATAGGAGAGTGCTATTACAGGGACATAACTGTGACAGGAACCATACTGTGAAACAGAACATTGACAATTAATGTATTTTTAGAATATTTACTACTATAAACAAATGAAACAAACTCTAAAATATATAGCAAAATGGAGTACATTAAAGTTTGTTGATCTATTGTGCATAACATTGGTTATAGCCACTTTTCAGCCTTTCTTTGATTGGATTGATTTGATTGATTGGTAATATTTGATGACACAAACAATGTATTCATATATCTATTTTCAGGAATTGATATATTGTGATGACTTTTTCAACCAAGAAATCTGATCCTAAGTGTAGTATATGATTAAATCTTTCGATGTTGTTATGTCATCACCATTTACTCCATTTTATCTTATTTTGTTATATCCAGTTGAATAAACACAAAACATTTGGCCTACAAATTACTACAATGATCTTTTGAGGTACAAAATATTTAAATCAATCAGCCACCTGGACCCTTATTACAATGCTGAACTTATCACAAATCTAGCATTAATAACCTGTAGGAGTTTTGTCTTATTTTTATCCACAACATAACATGGCACTGACACATTTGGTCCTTCAACTTTGACAACTTTATAGAACACGACTGGATTTCTTCTGTCTGTATCTACTTTGACATTAACAAATTCTGGGTCATCTGAAAAAAAATCAAAACTTCAATCATTTAATAGACCACTGTCTTCTGACATGGCAAAATCATTTTGAAAAATTAGATGAAAGTAATATCAATTTTTAGTAAATAGTCACTAATATTTCTATTCATTAGATTTTCTTTTAATAAACCAGCAAATTTGAAGATCCACTCCTGCCAATTAAATTGAAATCTGCAAGAGAAGTATGACTCACTGTGCTTATTTTTCCTCAAAGAAACAAGATGTATGTATGAAACTCTTCACATCCCCCAGTACCAATTTTATTAGTTTAAAATTTGATAATAGAATCTTAATATTTTGGTTAGAGCTATCCAAAACACATGAAAGGTTAGAGTTACAAAACATGTGAAAATGAATTCAAAATTTTGACCTCTGAGACCTTGATCTTTGACCTGACCAAATGTTTTGGGTATATTTATGTTCCTCTTGACTAGACCTATAGTTCTATACATTTGCCAAGTATAATAAGTTTATCTTTCATAGTTAAAAAGTTATAGCCAACGTTAAAGTTTTGGACGTACAGACAGACAGGAAAAAAACAATCTGGGGGCATAAAGAGTGAACAACTTAATATGCAGCTAAGTTCTATAGATGGCTATTTTGACTATTACTTCAGTGCAGATAAATCAATTAAAAAAAGTTAACCAACACCTTACCTGCACTTTTTATTGGTATTATATCATCCTTTGTGACCAGCCTGAAAATAAATGAAATATTTTTCCTGTAATTCTAAATCAAAATTATACTAACTGTTACTTATACAATGAAATACAAATAAATAAATCAAAATGTCAGGATAAAATTCACCAAATGATTCACATCTTCACAGATTAGACATTACACGTTTTGACTCTGCTCTGTATTAACTCACTGACAGTTGGAAAAGCAGGACATGCTAACCCTTGTAGAGCACCTGATGTAATTCTCAATTTTTATGGGAGTTCACATTGTGGGTGTTTTAGTTTTGAATGATGTGTTTTTATTTCTGTGTTTTATGGCTGTATCATGTCCTAGTTTTTCTGTGTTTTATGGCTGTATCATGTCCTAGTTTTTCTGTGTTTTATGGCTGTATCATGTCCTTGTTTTTCTGTGTTTTATGGCTGTATCATGTCCTAGTTTTTCTGTGTTTTATGGCTGTATCATGTCCTAGTTTTTCTGTGTTTTATGGCTGTATCATGTCCTAGTTTTTTGGTGTCTTTGTCATGTCTCTGGACTCTGACTTTTGTAATTAATGCATCCTTTGTTCTTTCACTTTTCTACAACCTTTGTTTCAGATTTATAAATAACTTGAATGTTTGATATTTTAATTCATACAGATCTATAATATGTACTATAGGAATTCAAGTGATGGATTAAGTAATAATCTACATTTTTCATCTATCAAACAGCTGAAAAAATGATCTAGCAGAAAACTATTAATATAAAATCAAAGTTAGGTAAATCATAAACAATAGTTATTTACCATATATACTGGAAATTTGGGAGCTAAAATTCATATCCAGAGAAGAGATTCAACTTATAAGAGTAACCGACAACCAAAGAGGAAAGTCGAGAACGTAAAATGTCCGGGAGACATGTACAATGATGATCAAGTACAGTTTGCCGGTATTCAACAATCATCTTGGTGTATTGAGACATAATCAAACCAACTTATCATCAAAAATATACAGTACCCATCAAGATAAATCAATATACCAATAATTATCAACTTGCCATGAATAGCTATTGAGACTTTTATTTAAAAAACTTCCATATAACACCAAAATATTTCAGTGATGCCATATGAAAGCTTATTATAGTAAGGATAACAATGACTGTTGAGAAACAAACATTAAAACAATGGCTGTTGAGAAACAAACATAAAAACAGTGACTTTTGAGAAACAAACATTAAAATAATGACTGTTGAAAAACAAACATAAAAACAATGACTGTTGAGAAACAAACATTATAACAATGGCTGTTGAGAAACAAACATTAAACATGTTAAAACAATGACTGTTGAGAAAGAAACAGTAAAACAATGACTGTTGAGAAACAAACATTACAACAATGGCTGTTGAGAAACAAACATTAAAACAATGACTGTTGAGAAACAAACATTAAAACAATGACTGTTGAGAAAGAAACATTAAAACAATGGCTGTTGAGAAACAAACATTAAAACAATGACTGTTGAGAAACAAACATTAAACATGTTAAAACAATGACTGTTGAAAAACAAAAATTAAAACAATGACTGTTGAGAAACAAACATTATAACAATGGCTGTTGAGAAACAAACATTAAAACAATGACTGTTGAGAAAGAAACATTAAAACAATGCCTGCTGAGAGACAAACATTAAAACAATGACTGTTGAGAAACAAACATTATAACAATGACTGTTGAGAAACAAACATTAAAACAATGACTGTTGAGAAACAAACGTTATAACAATGACTGTTGAGAAACAAACATTAAAACAATGACTGTTGAGAAACAAACATTAAAACAATGACTGTTGAGAAACAAACATAAAAACAATGACTGTTGAGAAACAAACAATATAACAATGGCTGTTGAGAAACAAACATTATAACAATGGCTGTTGTGAAACAAACATTAAACATGTTAAAACAATGACTGTTGAGAAACAAACATTATAACAATGGCTGTTGAGAAACAAACATTAAAACAATGACTGTTGAAAACCAAACATTAAAACAATGGCTGTTGAGAAACAAACATTAAAACAATGACTGTTGAGAAACAAACATAAAAACAATGACTGTTGAGAAACAAACATTATAACAATGGCTGTTGAGAAACAATTATTATAACAATGGCTGTTGAGAAACAAACATTAAACATGTTAAAACAATGACTGTTGAGAAACAAACATTAAAACAATGACTGTTGAGAAAGAAACATGAAAACAATGACTATGAAAAACAAACATTAAAACAAGGACTGTTGAGAAACAAACATTATAACAATGGCTGTTGAGAAACAAACATTAAAACAATGACTGTTGAAAACCAAACATTAAAACAATGGCTGTTGAGAAACAAACATTATAACAATGGCTGTTGAGAAACAAACATTAAAACAATGACTGTTGAAAACCAAACATTACAACAATGGCTGTTGAGAAACAAACATTAAAACAATGAGTTGAAAAACAAACATTATAACAATATCTGTTGAGAAACAAACATTATAACAATGGCTGTTGAGAAACAAACATTATAACAATGGCTGTTGAGAAACAAACATTAAACATGTTAAAACAATGACTGTTGAGAAACAAACATTAAACCAATGACTGTTGAGAAAGAAACATTAAAACAATGACTGTTGAAAACCAAACATTAAAACAATGGCTGTTGAGAAACAAACATTAAAACAATGACTTTTGAAAAACAAACATTATAACAATAACTGTTGAGAAACAAACATTAAAACAATGACTGTTGAGAAACAAACATTAAAACAATGACTGTTGAGAAACAAACATAAAAACAATGACTGTTGAGAAACAAACATTATAACAATGGCTGTTGAGAAACAACAATGGCTGTTGAGAAACAAACATAAAACATGTTAAAACAATGACTGTTGAGAAACAAACATTAAAACAATGACTGTTGAGAAAGAAACATTAAAACAATGACTATGAAAAACAAACATTAAAAGAATGACTGTTGAGAAACAAACATTATAACAATGGCTGTTGAGAAACAAACATTAAAACAATGACTGTTGAAAAACAAACATTATAACAATAACTGATGAGAAACAAACATTATAACAATAACTGTTGAGAAACAAACATTATAACAATGGCTGTTGAGAAACAAACATTAAAACAATGACTGTTGAGAAAGAAACATTAAAACAATGACTGTTGAAAACCAAACATTAAAACAATGACTGTTGAGAAACAAACATTACAACAATGACTGTTGAAAAACAAACATTATAACAATAACTGTTGAGAAACAAACATTAAAACAATGACTGTTGAGAAACAAACATTAAAACAATGACTGTTGAGAAACAAACATAAAAACAATGACTGTTGAAAAACAAACATTATAACAATGGCTGTTGAGAAACAAACATAAAACATGTTAAAACAATGACTGTTGAGAAACAAACATTATAACAATGACTGTTGAGAAAGAAACATTAAAACAATGACTATGAAAAACAAACATTAAAACAATGACTGTTGAGAAATAAACATAAAAACAATGACTGTTGAGAAACAAACATTATAACAATGGCTGTTGAGAAACAAACATAAAACGTGTTAAAACAATGACTGTTGAGAAACAAACATTAAAACAATGACTGTTGAGAAAGAAAAATTAAAACAATGCCTGTTGAGAGCAAACATTAAAACAATGACTGTTGAGAAACAAACATTAAAACAATGACTGTTGAGAAACAAACATTAAAACAATGGCTGTTGAGAAACAAACATTAAAACAATGACTGTTGAGCGACAAACATTAAAACAATGGCTGTTGAGAAAGAAACATTAAAACAATGACTGGTGAGAAACAAACATTAAAACAATGGCTGTTGAGAAACAAACATTAAAACAATGACTGTTGAAAAACAAACATTAAAACAATGACTGTTGAGAAACAAACTTTAAAATAATGACTGTTGAGAAACAAAATTAAAACAACGACTGTTGAGAAACAAACATTAAACAATGACTGTTGAGAAACAATGGGGCAGGTGGGGATGAGAATCTATCAATTAATTTGATGAGGCCTTATGTCTAAGAATATACATTCTCGTTCAACAAATAATGATTCCCAGGTGCTATCACAAATACCTGTACTTACCTTCGAACTTGAAAATATGTTTTTATGGCTTCAATATTAACTCCTTTAACATGGTAAAATGGAGAATTAACAACAGAAATATTAACTTCTGTAGCCACAGGAATACTGGATGCCCATGAAGAACTTGTTGTACCAGTGGTCTCTTCATCACAATAATATTTCTGATAAAATCAATCATATCTTTGTAATACAAAAACTTTTTTCCACAAATATGATACAATAATTACTTAAATCATGTTTTTAACTTTAAATAAAAATGAATATATGACAAAACAATTTGTTTGTTAAGCTAATCAAGAACCTTTTTTCTCTTAATTTACATTTTTTACCATCAGACATATTACTTATACTTATATTTAATATAAATTTCTGGACAAAATGGCTTCTAACTTTTTTCAATTTTGTTTGAGTATAGAAACCAGAGGCTCCCAGGATCCTGCATCGCTCACCTGGCTTTCAGTTGCCACAATGAAGTTAACATTTTAATTTATACAGTTGAACTTAGAAGTCTCTCAAACTTTTTAAAGTCTGATCTTGTTTACTATATTTCTTTGTTGCGCTTTTTTTGACAAAAAAGTACTTGCTTATGACCACTTTCAACACCAGTTTTGACATAATTTTATAAATGGTTATCAACAACAATTTTTAAAACAGTATTTTTAAGTTACCACATCAATATTTATTTGGATACCAATTTTTTTTTTTTTTTTGTCATATATATTTTTATTGTATCAAAAAGCAATATACAATGATATACAAATATAGTTATTTCAGTAACAAAATTAAGATAATATAGTTAAATTAAGCTTGATACTTGGACCCTTGATGTAAATTGTTTACAAGTATATTTGATGAATTAACATATTTTCTTGTTGTTAAAAAAAAAAAATTAAGCTTGATATGTATTTAATGAATATTAAAACATTTTTAAACTGATTTATAACTTACCTGTCTGACTGAAAAAGATTTTCTATAGATTCCCATTTTTCTTGAACATTTTTTGCCTGTCTAGGGGTACATAAAGATAAAGAACTAAGATCTATACTTCTGTAATATTTTAGAGATTCCAAACATCTTGTCCAACTAATCATTTCTTTTTTAATCCTACAAACATATATGTAGTAGCGAATGATAATCAGACAGGTGTTCAGAATCTCACAGTTTGGATCAAACAAGACACCAAGTAGGCATACAATTGGTGTCATATCTATGATGAAACCACACTTGGATCTCAAGTTTTCAGCAAACTGCAGCCAAAGAGAATGAACAAAGTGACATTCGCAGAACAGGTGTATAATAGATTCCTTTGTTTCATTACAATAACTACATACTGTAATTGTACTTATTTTCGCGGTGTACTTATTTTCACGAATTTCGCGGTCAGCAACTTTCCGCGAAAATAAGTACCCACGAATGTAATAATTTAACATTAAAGTTAAAGGAAAGTGCTCATTTTCGTGAAATTAAATACACACAAACTTGGCTAGAAAGGAATCATCGCGAAATTAAGTACCCGCGAATATAAGTACAATTACAGTAGTTCTGTCTCTGACAGACCACACTTCATCAACTTGCTATTTGTATACAAAATTCTCAAATTTATCTTGTATTGAAATGACTGAAGTTTTGTACTTAGTATACTTTTAAAAGGAAGTTGATACATAAAGTCCCAGTCTTCTATTTGGTTTATATTCAAATCATTCATCCACCTATCCTGCGATTTAAGAGGGCTTTCATAAATATTTTGAATCAATAATTTATAAAAAGGTTTGACAGCTTTCTGGTTGACACGCAATAGCAAAATATGTTTATTGCATATATCTTCTAGTTTTTTGGTTTGGTTTTCCTGTAAAATAACTTTCCATTCTCTGGGGATTGAGCAAATCAGACTATGATATTCTAAAAAATATATATTTATATTATATTTATCTTTCAGTTGTGGAAATGACAAAAAACCTCCATTTTCATGCATTAAATCATTAATAAAAAATATATCTGATTTGACCCAATGTGGGAAAAAGACTGGGCTTCCACCCATACTAATGCTCTCATTGTGCCAAATTGGTTGTGACAATATTTCATCTGGGGCTGTGGTCAGATTCTCCCTAATCGATGCCCATACATTGACAACATCTTTCCAAAAAGAATTACAATTTTTACTTAATCCTTTCAAGGCACTTTGATTATAATACCAAAATTTGTCCTGTCCCATGTCCTCCAAGACACTTGCTAACAATATCTTCCATGGAGCAAAGTTGTCTGGGTCTAGAACTCTCTTGACCCAAGAAATTTTTAATGCATGAATAAATGACATGACATGAGGCATTTTCAGACCTCCCTCTTTGTAATTACCAATTATAGTATTACCTTTAACTTTATCTACTTTATTATCCCATAGAAAGTTAAAGAAAATATCTTGAATAATTTTTATAATGTGTGATGGAGGATCCGGGAGGACAGTAAATGGTTGAACTAATATTGGTAGTGCCAATTTGACCTCTATCTGTTATACTTTTTGAAATTAAAAAAAAATTAAAATCTAGAAAATTTTACGGAAAAAGAGCAATAACTCCAACACTAGTTTTCTGATTTTCTTTAAAATTGCAGGGAGGGTAGATCTTAACAGGCTGATTATTTCCACTACCAATAAAATTTTTGATATCTGTAACGGTTTTCGAGTTATTTGCAAAAAATGCAATTTACCTCTTTGTTCTATTTTTAGCAACAGCAGCCATGTTGCTTGGTTAACACAATTTTGAAACTGTTTAGCCTGGTGATGATTCAGGTCAAGTTTGGTATCAATTGGCCCAGTGGCTTCTGAGGAGAAGATTTTTAAAATTGATGACAAAAAGTATCAAATTTCTTAAATTTGACCAATAAAGGGCAAAAACTCCTATATGGGTAGTCAGATTTTCTTCAAAATTTCAAGGTGGGTAGATATTGATATGCTGAACATTTTTGCAATAAAAAGTTGACCTCTATCCGTTATAGTTTTGGTGATAAAAAATAAAGAATATCAAAATTTTGAAATTTTCACGGAAAAGGGGCAATAACTCCAAGACTGGGTTTCAGATTTTCTTCAAAATTGCAGGGCAGGTAGATCTTGCTATGCTGATCACTTTTATTCAGTCAGATTTTTGATATCTGTAACGATTTTTGAGTTATCTGCAAAAAACAGCAATTTAACCCTATGTTCTATTTTTAGTTACAGCAGCCATGTTGTTTGGTCTTTGGACTAATCGAACACAATTTTGAAACTGCATACCCTGGTGATGCTTCAGGCCAAGTTTGGTTACAAAAGGCTCAGTTGTTTCAGAGGAGAAGACTTTTGAAATTGTTGACGGATGACGGACGCAAAGTGATGGCAAAAGCTCACATGGCCTTTTAGACCAGGTGAGATAAATAGGCCAGAAACAGTAAAATTTTACAATTCCAGTATATCCTATGCACGGCCACAGCTTTCTAAATATTAGCCAAAAAGGGGGGTGGGGTATGGAAAAACAAATCCCCAAAAACATATTATCAGGAAACATAGCTAAAAATGTGTTTTGATCATCTCTGATTAATTTCCATTGTCATATGGAACATGTTTTCTCGACAGGGTTCACAAAGGTCACTGTGCAGGGGTCACCAAGCCAAAAAGTATGCGCATGGACTTGTTTTCCCAATTTT